>JAGFML010000150.1:0-41576 GCA_021030945.1 Pyrenula aspistea
GGGGGGGGGGGGGGGGGGGGGGGGGGGGGGGGGGGGGGGGGGGGGGGGGGGGGGGGGGGGGGGGGGGGGGGGGGGGGAAGGGGTGGCTGGGGGTTGGGTGGAGATGGTTCAGTGGGGGGTTTTCTGGGTAGATGAAAGGTGTTGGGGAGATGGGGATAGATGGGGAGGACAGGGAGTGGGAAGGACCTAGGGGGCTTACTGTGCTTGGGGATGGTGTCGGACATGGTGTCTCGGCGACCCTGGAGAGTTCCCGATAACAAGTCTTGGAGGCTTGATGGGAAGCTTTGGGGATTTTTGGCTGGGATAATCTAAATAGTTATGACTTCGAAATGTTCCGGCAGCTGGTATGCAATGCGATTGTCGAAGACAATAAAGTGGCAGTATGCCCGGACAGCAAAAGGGAGGAAAGGGACTGGGTCAAGCGCATCATTTGTAGGCTGAAGGACTACCGAGTTATCGGTAACATGACCGTCTTTGTTCCTGGGGCTGAATTGAAGACGGTGGGTCTCTGCGGGTTTGCTCGTGATTGAGGCAAGTTCATGATTGAATGAGGCATTGGCATTGGGGAATCTGGAAGAAACAGCGTGCGTGTTCACTGACGAATTTGCAGTACGACCAACAATGCTTCACGTGCGGTCAAAAGCTGCCAATCCGATGCCAACCTTGAATTCCTGGATTCATTTTCGGGGCCCGGAGCGTTGGTCGGTGCAGTGGTCGTGTTCAATGTGCGTGATATCCAGCACCAAGATAGGGTGAAGAGAGAGGAGCGTCTTGTGAAGGCAGGCATGACTCGAACAATGTCATAGGTCGTAATAGATATGAGCCAGTCATATGTCCTGGATGCAATGGAACAGGAAGCATGCACGTGGGAATCATATTGAGCTATGATATCGCACGATAATAGAGACAGGAAACTCAAAGCATCGAGGAATAAAACGATAGGCCGCTGGCTCCCCTTCCAGCTCGACTCTCCTCCTCGAAGCTCTCAAAGTATCGGTGCTGGTTCACTAGTGTTAATGCTTGTTACTGACCCTTCGTGTCTCATTCGTTGCGCCCCGCTCTCCCATTAGCGCTCCCTTGTACGTGTGGTAGCTGGTTCTCAATCTTCTTCTTCCAGTTTTCCAGCGTGTGCAGACAATCCTCCAACATTTCGATCCCGGATGAGTTCTCTTTATCGTCGTCCAAGTGAGGTGTCCCACAATTCATCCCGCTACCCTTGCAGTTGCAAAATACATTCCTCTGCACCAACTGCTTCTCCTTTGCCAAGAGAGACTTTGTTATTTCATCAATGTTCGTTTGGATGGCGCTTCGGAGTATCTCTGGCCGTGCCTCAAACTGCTCGTTGATTACTGTCCGTGTGTTAGTGGATCAAAACATTTGTGAAGACTCCAGCGGAATGAATGGACGTACTGTTACTTTGTGTGATCGCATTTTGAAGTCTTGCATTTTGCGTGAACGTATTTCCTGGTAGAGGGAGAGGTGGGTAATAGATGCCCCCATCTGGGTCCATGTGCTCTACAGGTAAGTCTTGGAGAGGCCTGCGAGTTGGATTACCGTTGTCGGTCGCTGCGTGGAGCTGTGTGCTGTCGACTAGAGGGAGAGTTGGGTAATGGATATCTTCACCTGGGTCCACATGAATTGCAAAGGGGACATGACGGGGCTTGCGGGTTGAATGTACGTTGTCGGTCGTTGGGTGAAGTTGTGTGCTGTCGACTGGAGGGCCCGATCCTTGTACATGGCCAGAGGACTGTTGCAGCGGATCTTGGCTTGTCTGATGAGGATTCAAGCCCGGCGGTGCCTGACTCGATTGGCTTGCTTGGTTGTCAGATGGCGACTGCGAATTTCTCTTTCGGAGAAATTTACGGGCTGAAGCCATTGTCAGCATCCAAATATTCTCTTGAGCCGCTAACAGAGCGGCCGGGTGGGGTGTCTTTAGTACCTTGAAGTCGTAGACTCATTGTTGCGAGCGGTCATGCTGGTTGATGACTCTTCGAAGCTCCTTGGTCAACTTTGAAAGTCTTTCCAACCGAAGTGAAGATGCATGGTCCCTTCCCCATCGCTGTCATTATGCTTGGGAAGGGATCTCATCCGCCGGTCCTGACTACCCCCCGGAACTAGGCAGCCCTACCGAAGCCACCGAAACCTTCATTACAGCTCATCGACTCACCCTTCCCTCCTCCCCCTCTTCGCTCTTCTCCTTGTCCTTCTCTTTCCCATCACCATCTCCTTCCTTCTTGACAGCCTCTTCATCCCGCCCCATCACACCCTCAAACTGCGACCACAACGCCTCAACAGACGAGAACTCGTTGCCGATCTACATGCCGAAACAACCAATAGTTATCATTGTCAACCAACCGAACCACGATATCGTTGACAAAGAACAAGCAAAATGAAGCTTGCATGAGAGACGGAGAGAAATGACACATACCGCAATAATGCCCTCCAAACTCCGATTCAAAGAATTGACCTGCTGCAGCACCGTCTCCAGGGACTACTCTCCACGTCAGCCTTCATTCGACTTTCCCTCTTTCCTGAAACACCACCCCACAAACCAAAGCCCAGAAAAAAAAAGAGGCCAAAGAAACATACATCTCCAATATCCGCCAGCAAAGCAGCTCGCCGCGCCGTGAACTCGCTGGCCGAGGATGACGATGCTGCGGGTGGAGGCGTGGTCGTGGAGGGGCGAGGGTTTCCGTTTGTCGTGGCCATTTAGAAAACCGTTTTCTTGTAGGTTAGAGGAGCGTTCGTAGAATTCAAGTACTAAGTTATTCGAAAATTTGGGGCCGGTTCGAACGTGTATAGGTGATCTCAGGTAAGTAGGATCGTCTCTCTTTAATCTTGTAATGTTCGGCGACGCGTCTTTCGGGCGTGTTGGGATGGAGTGAGCGTTGAAGAGCGCGTGAGACAGTTTCGCCGAGGATTTTCCGAAAAAAAGAAACACATCACCGGGGACCATCTCGTCGACGTAGGCCAAATATAGCCTATGCTGTCAAATTAAGATGCTATTGGACCATTTATCTCATCTTATAATAGCCCCATCCGTCTCGAATAATCGAATTCTCCTGCCCCCCGGGTCGCTCGTCGCCGCGATTCAAAGCCCTAGGAAATTTATGCTCTGTGCCCATTTTGCTCCGTCAAGTAGTAAGAATGTACCCCGTTTCGCCGTCCCATGCCTCGTTTGAAAATATGCCATCGTGACACAATCTTGCCCTTGGATCTCACAGTCCCTCGCCGTGACCACTGGTCTCCGCCGCCAGCGTGTTCTCCTTGCCCCTGTCTGCATTAAGGTCACCATTGGCAACCCCATTGGCATACCCGTTGACCTCGCCGTCAAAAGCTCCATCAGCATGACCATTAGCATCTCCCACGGTCGCACCACCGTTGGCTTTGTCATCCTCCAACGTCTCGTATTCATCTCCCTCATCCTCCCTTGAGCCCTTCGGCGCCACCGCTTTCGGCTCCCTCCACTCCAGCATCCGCTCATTCGCCAAATACCGATCGAACGAGCAATACACCCTGTATGCCCGATCCAGGAACCAGATCCCGCAATTCACATGCTTCACATGGGCCTCCATCTTCATCCCCGCAAAGCAGTGCTGCAACACCTGATCCTCCGCAAAGAACTCGACCGCCTCTCCCTCCACCACTCTCGCCCTCTTCTCTTCATCTCTCTTCCTCTCCTCCGCCGTCAGATCCCAAACCCTCCCCGCCGGATTCCTCCACCTCACACAAGCCAACTTCCCCACAGCCCTGAAATTCCGGCAATTCTCCCGATAGAACCCTTTCACCTCATCACCCGGTCTCGCCACCGCAACAACCTCGAGGCCCATCTCATCCTCCTCCCAATCGACCGTGAGAGAATGCCCCTTCGCCTCCTTCATCCATCCTTCGAACTCGCTCTCCCCTCCAGCAGCCGCGAGTGCAAACCTCACCACCTGACTCGCCACTCCCCGCGTCATCCCCACAAACGTATTCTCCCTTCTAACCGCGTCATCCCACCCTCCGCCGGCTCCGTTGTAATTGTCCCCAAACTCCCCGCCAAAGAGCGTCGAGCACGCCACGTTGAAGTCCCCCGGCAACCAGCGCTCGGCTTCATGACAAGACCACAGCTCCGTCGCGGCCTTATCGCAGATCGCCCGGGCCGCGAGAATGTCCGACTTGTACTCGGGACACACGTCGTGATGTAGGATGTAGTTTAGGAAGTTCTTCAGCGTCGACGTGATTTTCTCGACCGCGGCCGGCGTGTCCAGCGCGTAAAGGTAGGGTACTCGCCGCGATCTATTGCAGTCAGTTTATCAAAACATCCCATCCAGTTGGCGTAAAGGAAGAAGGATTGCTGCTCTTACAGGAAACCCCTCATAATCCCCTCAAAGTCCACCACGTACTTGCCCCCTTCCACTCCGACTTCCTCCTCCCTCAGACTCGTCTGCGCCAGGCTCTCCACCACCTGCTCCTGATCCATCTTCTTCCTCTCTCTCGGCGTCGCGCCCTGGAACATGTTCGGCCCAACGTCGATCCCGCCAAACAGCAAGTACTTGTAGAAGTAGTCCCTGCGCTCCGAGTCAAGGCGGCGGCGGGTCTCAAAGCGCTGGATGGCCGTCATGATGCGGGTCGCGAAGCTGTTATTTGCGGGGTTGTAGAGGGATTGGTTTTCGGCGTGTTCGGTGGGTGTGAGGGGTTTGTCGGCGTAGTAGGGCTCGAAGCCGTTCGGTTTCCCCTGCAGATGGTGTAAGTGAGATGGCGCTTTGGATGGGGAGGGATTTTGTTTACGATGCCGCGTTGGCTCTTTGATTTCTTCTTCTTTGGCGGGGCATCGGCGCTGACGGGTGCACTAATGGCTGATTCGAGTACCATGTTGGAATTGTCTGTGGAATCTGTTGGGGTTTCTGGCTTATTAGCACCGCAGTCGTGAACATGGTCATGCACAGCTTCGGAGATAGGAATAGAGGTATCTTTCTCTCCATCTTGGCTCGTTGGTCTGGAGATTGTGCCTTCGTGGAGGCGCTCTGCATTGAAGACAAAGTATTGCGGAGACATTTCAACGAGAGTATTGAGATATAAAAGTGTAGAGACGCTTGCTGATATAGGAATAGAAAGACTCAAGTTATTGCTGCGGGCAAGAAGGGGCAAGATGGAAATATCTCTATCTCCATCATTCGATTCATTCCATGACGACCCTGTTTATTTAGACGCTGATTCAATGCTCCATGGATGACGCGGGCACAGACGGTCACGATCTCACCGTCTTTGCCAGACCGCTACCAGACTCACATAGCGCGAGGCAGGTACCATTCTTCCGTCGTCGGTGTAGTGCATAGTACCCAATCAAGCAGCCTACATGAAGAAGGTTGAGACGCCAGAGTGAAGCATGGAAATTACAAATTGCTCGTCCATTTCCGAAGACCGCAACCAAGAGTGAAGGCATGGGAAATTCAATCGTGCATGGCTCCCGATGTCTTGCATTTGTAGCTTAGGCCAAGAAAAGCCTCCATGCCACCCCAGAATCATTCACTTGCAAAAGAAAGCGACGATCGAATTCGCAGAAAAGTAAGAAAGAACCGACTTACTTAAGAGATGTGGTCGGTTGCAAAGCCCAAGGGGACGCTATCAACCTGCTCTGACCCCCAACCGACAAATGAACAAATGCGGTCGATCCAGCTGATCAAAATGCGAACGTCGATCTGCCAATACGTAGATATCGAAAATGCACCATAGGTGTTTTATTGGTAAGCACAAGCCTCAGCGGATGACATCTGCGGCTGACATTCGAAAAGAATTGAAATTGATTCAGACGAAGAGGTCAAGTTTCGCGCGAAATGTGGCGGATCGATCAAATGTGGGACATTCCCCCATTGAGATAAACCGTGCAAAGTGATTGTGGCGGGAAACGTATCTCGATCACAAGGCAGGAGTCAGGCGAAGTGAACACTGTTTAGACTCGGTATTTGCAATTAGGAGGCGATGGAATGCTGACTTCATCCTATGTTACCGGGCAATTTGCGCAAATCTCACGGTGTTCAGAGAAAAGGTAAGCTGCACAAAAACTCATACCTGTGTTTCAGAATCTAGACTAATGTTGTAAGAATCTAACTAGAGCTGGTGGATACATTTCCACCATAGATCTACCCAAGTAGTCTTGTCCTGTATACAGAAAGCCTTCACTGTCCGTGAGGCAAACTATAACGGAGTATCAATGGCAAGATATCATGATAACCAACACCTGGCTGATTCCCATCCTGAGCGCCCTTTTATTTCAACAAACATTCTCGAACCCAAATCCCGACCAACGATGCACCATTTGCTTATGCCATAACCGGCTGTCTCCTCGCATTCTCCTGAACCTCAGCCTTCGTGACCGGCTCGCCACTCTGACTTTGATTCTCATGCGCCCGCTCTTCCTCCTCATCCTCAACGATCTTCAATTTGCTCTGATGACCGGTATTGTAAGATGTACTTCCACGCTCAGTAGGAGGTGCTGCGCTGCTGGCCATGCTCAGAGCGGTACTCGACCGGTGTTCTAATTCGGGGGTGGGAGGAATGCTATCAGGCCGACCATTGCCGTTGGGGGTAAGATGGCTTTGCTCGCTCTCCATTTCAGTCTCGCTCTCGTCCTGAGCCGCTTCGTCTTCCGTAACGCCATCTTCAAGAGCGGAGCCGCTTCCTTCGTCTTCCTCAGGTAAAGTGAGGTCTTGGTTGGCAATTTGTAAACCTTCGACCGCAGCGGCACACTGTTCGGTAATGTTTTGAATAATGGCTGCGATCGCATCGGTTTTGCCACGCAGATCTTTGTCTGCCACATCGGACATACTCATGGAGGACTGCGATCGTACCTTCTTCTTCGACGTGCCAAGGAGCTGTGATTCCATCTCCGGAGAAGCAGCACCATGCTCCGAGGTAGTGGTATCGGAGCGCGAGCTACCGTTCAACCCAGCCATATCGCGAAGACTTGCAACAACGCCGTTAGACTGCTGGTTTTTCGCTTGCTCATCGATATTCTCGGAGCTGTCAAGATGGCGGATGAGGTGTTGCATGTGATGTGCCTGCCCATTGATGAGTTCACGAAGATGGAGGACGACGCTCTGAGCTTCGTTGCGTTGACGGCGGATGGCATCCTGGGTATGCTTGAGCGCATTCAATTGATCAAGGTTGCGCTTGCGTTCACGTTCGAGCTCTTCGGCAATGTCTTGCTGTAGAACCAGGGCTTCCAGAGCATCGTCACGTTGTTTCTCAGTTCCTGAAAGGCGTTGGGTAAGTTGCGCCACGTTGTCTTTCTGTTCATCAATCATGGCGGCCAACTTGCGGTTCTCAAGCTTGTGACTCTCAATCTTGCGGCGTAATTCTGCAACCTCCTTGTTGAGCTGCTCGGCAAAGGCTTGGAATTTCTGGAACTGTGCTTTCCACGTCTCCAACTCGTTCTCGAGGAAGTTGCTTCGTTTCGTCGCTTTGGACAACTCCGTGTCCATCCGGCCTTTAAGGTTGATGAAATCTTGCCAGGCTTCCAGAGCGTCCCGGGAGTATTGGTTGCGTTCTCTGACAATTTCATTGAGGTGTCTCATTGAAACTTTTGTCATTAAGGGTTTCTTCACAGAACCACCAAAGATAGCTTTCATCCCGGTATTTCGACCCTGAGAAGTTAGCGCAGGACTCCAACCCCACACAATTTTGAAGACTTACAAGTTTATCGCACACATGGTCCATGACGTTTAGAACAGCATCTTGATTCCACCATTGAGGATCTTGCACGCTCTCGACCGTTCCCTTTTCGACAATGATTCTTCCAGCAGGAATGAGTTTACCACCACCGTACGCGGACTTGAGATGAGTCGGCACGCCAGAGCGATGGTCTTCACCTCCCAAAGCCTCACTGAGGCGAGAAATCATCTTTGTACGTTGGCCTTGTGTGAGCACGTTTGGCGGACTCTGGGTCAAGACATAATTTCGGTCCAGATCCACAACTAAGGCGTCGGATGGAGCGGTGTACAAGGATCGACATTCGGCCGTGATCCCAAGAATGTATGGCCCGGGCTCTTCCACGAGGTCCTTCGCATGGCGAGCGTGAACAACAGGCACGTAAAGTCCACTCCATTCGTATACGCGCACGCAGAAACGAATCGTCTCGGCAGCCACGGTAAGCATGGCAGGATAATGACTAACAAAGATGATCCGCCGAGTGGGTGAGACGGCGGCCTCGAAGACGCCGACAATGTTGGGAATCGTCAGACAAGTGAAAAGCGGCCACATGTTGAAGTTCTGGAAGCCAGTAGGAGATGAAGGGAACTGGTAGCAAAGCGCATAGTCCTTCATGTCAATCCGGACGAGGTCGTTGAGTCGCGGCGCAGGGAAGCTCAGAATACGGGATACCTCTTCAGCATGAAAAAGATTGGTTGCTTTGTTCCAGTGAATCCACATACCCCGAAGGTAGTCACCCAACAAGTTATACAGCGGATATCGCGAGAGGAAGCTCAAGCAGTACGGGATCCAATAAGTCTCATCTGGGATGTCATAGTAGTCTGCCTCCGTTCGTTTTCGTAGTTCGCGGATAGTTTCCGCTCGCTTTTCATCTGCCCTTGACCAAACACGCAGGGCAATGCCATATAGAGTATGGGACGAATCTTGCTGGAGGACAAATGAGTGGTGAACGCAATGAGGTTGGCTTCGGCCTGTGCAAATTTCTACATCGTGCGGGAAACACGCCTAGGTGTAAATGTCAGCGAATAGTAATCGTTTCTTGGAAGTAGACACTGACCCTCATCGACGCATGAAGCGCACGAGCGATCTCATTGTCTTGCTCCAACCTTGGACTACTACCCAGTATTTCAGGAAGCCAGAATTGCTTTACGGCGCCTTTCATGTGATCAATCTTGCCTTGTGGTGGAGGCGGAGCCTTAACCCACTGGCTAGGCTCGCGTCCAACACCGCATACCATGTAGGCGTGGGTAAGGGTCTTTGGTGTCCGCGGAGCCGGCTTCATGTTCATTGTCGGCGGGATAGGCTGGGTGATGCGGGAATGCAGAGATGATGTTCGACTCGGGATGATCATGTTCTCAGTGGCTTCGCGAGTCATCGGCCGGTCGCGGGTGGCCGGCCGGACGAAAGATGAGTGCTCTCTAAGAGAAGGCGCCATCCTGTCCTCACGTTGGTCCTCCCGAATCTGCAAAGTGGTCAGTCAACGAGGCCTGATTCGTTTCAAAGCTCCAGGCGATGCTGAGCTATCCAAAGCGGAGGTGGTGCAGAGACGAAAGTCCGAATCTGTAACACATTTCTCCGATTGAATCTAGGGGGGACATACGGCAGATGTGGATTGGGGGCGGGCTGCGCAATCAATTGGCGCACGCCACAACTTTGACTCTTCCCAAGGGCCGAGGAGTTACGATACCAAAATACGACGTCTGGTACAGATTCTGGAGAGAGAGGCCGATGAAGAGAAGAAGAAGAATTCTGGGAGGAGATTGTTCAGGAGCTCAAGCCAGGGAGACACCGTGAATGGGGAAAGGCGTAGAGCGTGCGGTCCAAAGAAGACGGTTAGCTTGCTAGAGTCCGATCACCAGACTAACACCCTCGCAGGCTAGCCATCTCAACGTGGGGCAGCGGAAGACCGGGATCGAGGCGTGCAGGGTCGTGAGTGGAGGAATCTTTTTCAAGGGCTTGGGACACGATGCAGTTGGTGATGGAGGCTTGACCGTTGTGGTGCTGGTGGAAACGGAGACCCTAGAGTTTGGAAGCCTATCACCACGGCCCAGCCCCGGGTAGCTTCAGGGGCGTCCCCAGCACCGAAAGCCCCGTGCTCCAACAGCTCTGACACTCGGCACCCCGTCACACAGTCTATTCAGATCTCTTCACAAACCCTATTTTAGACCCTCACCTCCGAAGTGACGGGCATTCACTTGCTGCAGCTCGCACACAACCGTCTGCAGGTACTAGCCGTTGACACTGAGCGTGACGATCCACTGGAGTGCATTCTGGTCACCTTCAAGAGCGGCCTTAGCGATGCTTCGGAGGATTGCGTTCTTTCTTGCAGAGTTTCATGCTGCAGGGACATCAATCAGCACGCCGTCACGCTTGACTTCCCGGATTCAGAAATTAATGAGGATCTTAAGGAGATAGTTCAACGGCCCCACTGGACGGCTGGGCTGGAGTCTTGACCTTTTCGGCTGCCAGCCTCGGATGATCAAGCACCAAGCAGACTTTTCACAAAACTCGGAGGCTTGAAGCATATCGTAGAACCAGCACAAAGGTTTAAGTGTCATTGCTGGAATGCTGCTCTTGCAGTTGCTAAAATGACTAGTCGATCAAATCTCTCGTGCCTTTTGCGGCAAGTCTTCCAATCCAAGGCCACTAATTAGACCTCCCAAGAGGCTGGGAATATGATAAGCGAGCCATATTCTCACTCGACCTTTCCCCATGTCGGCGCACTGCAAGAAAAATCGATAAAATGCAGTCAGAACAGAAATTCCTCTACGCTCGCCATGAGAGCTCATGGTACGCTGAACAGGGTTCCTCCTCGTTGACATTGGGCGGGAGATTTGCGGCCGGGCCGAAGACTATCGAGAGCCCCATGCGCAAGGTTCATCTTCTGTCGTTCTCCAGCGTAAACTCAACGGCAAAAATCCGACGCGCGGGCAAGAAATACAATAGAGTTGTTGGAGATGTCGTGATCGAAACAATAGAAACTTTAATATGGAAAACAAAGATCGGTCGTTGACCAAGCCTCCGGTAGCGCAAATTTTATTGAGGATCGCACCACGTCAGGGGAGGTTTCCCTGCCTCTTAACCCAGGGAATCGGCTTTGGACGACGTTGTCAGATCTATTTTCATCCCTAAAAGCCTGTATTTTAGATCTTATGCAGTCGAGAAACTTTAAAGATTGAGAATTGGATAATGGATCGCTCTTGGTAAGAAAGAAAAAATATTGTCCAAGTTCTACCAGCTCCGGTTAATTCAACAACAACTAGGAAAGCCGATGGTCTAAGTAATAAACTACATCGCCACTGTTTATTACACGTATGGAGCGAACACAACAAAAATTTCCTCAAGTTGTGCGAAAAAAGTTTTGAATTACTCGTTCTGACACTGCATGCCCATAAAAAGATCCCGGAAGGCGAGAAAGCCGGGGCACATTGCAATCCGTGAAAAGGTAGTTGCATTCTAAATCGAAAGTGACATGAGGGGAAAGACGGAGAATATCGAAGCAACAAAGGTCATAAGCCAACACTAGAGATTGTACGATCAACATAAACATTGCAATCTTGCCACAACCATGAGCTGCGCCGGTCCGAATTATTTGAAAAGTTGGAAGACCTACATAACGAGGAAAGATCGGAAAGGAAGGGACTAGGTACTGGGCTCCAATGTACCCCTGGCCCCATAGCCATTCCTACTAGAGTCTCTTGATGATCACTTAGGGGTCGTGCCTACCTCGTCCACGTTCGCGCCCGCCAGGTCCAAGAGAGGAGATGTAACCGCCTTGGACTCGTTGCACATTTGACTGCGCGTCTGCTGCATGGCGGTTGACCCCCGGCATTGCTAAGTTCGCTGCATTCAAGAAATCCTGTGGTATAGGCTCCTGGAAGAGGTAGGTTAGTCATGTGCTGTTCGGAAAGGTCTAGGTGGCCAGGCGCACGATTCGTTCAATTGCTTCGATTACAACTCTCTTTACCCCCCTGCGCCCATCATTTTGCTCGATGAATTCGAGGGGCATTATCTCGTCATAGGTCCGTTGAATCTCTGGCTAAGGAAACTCAATCATGTGAGTTCTGGTTGCGATTGTCTTTGATGTCGTGAATACGATCTTACCCGGACTGGTTTCTGAGGATCAGAGCGATCCCACTGGGTTTTGCCACGCCAAGTGCCGGCGCTATCCTTGTAGAATGATTTCAATGTCTTAAAATATTGATTGCGAAGACACAATGGCCGCTCAGTCTGCTTGAAGACTTGTCCGACGCCATCTGAACAGTTTAGCAGCAATCAAAAGCCATGGACGTTTAGCATACAATCGCTACCACTTGAGACGATAGGGGCATTGAAGATGTCAACACCCGGTTTAGGATTGAAGTTGACATATACGATCTTTGCTTTGGACGCAATGAGCATAGCTAGAGTACTAGGTGTGAGCATGCTGGACCCTTCCAGAGTAATTCGAACCGACACTCACCTGCCGAGCATAGATTGGCCATCAACATCCAGAGGCCAAAATAGAACGCACGTTCGCCTGGTGTGTTCCCTTTGTTTCTCCATGACCCGATCGGATTGCCGTACATCAGGTTCTTGTACAGATCGTCAAATTCCCAACCATCACCGTTCAATACGTCTCTTATGAACTCGCCGTTGTGATCGTACCTGAAGCGATCGGTGAATAGCACAATCGGAGAATACCTGCTCTTTCCCTCCGTCGTTGTCATTTTCTGGATAGTGAATTCTATCAACGCACGAAGGCTCGGAACCGTTACTCCGCGCCTCTCAATTTTCTTGCTCCTGATCACCCCGTTGGTTGATTTCTCCCACCCCAATATATGGCCCATAACGCCTATAGAAAGCTTAAGCCGTTTTCTATTGCCAGTGAAGTGTCTCAACTTACGTTCTGTCGAACTCTTCTCCCCCTCCCAATACACGACATCTTCATTGTCATTAGGCCAACTTCTCTTACTCAGAGATTTGCAAACATCCTCATCAGTATCGGCATGCCCCTGCAAGTCCGAGCAAGCTTTTTGAAGGACAGTATCGATCAAATGCTCTACGGCCTTGTTCATTGCTGTATCCGGTCGGCGCAGCTTCGCGGTGCCATCGTCAAGCTCCAAAAGCATATCTCCAGCTCCAACGACATGGCGATGTTCGTAGGGATCTAGGGCAACAAGAAGACCGCTCGGCTCAGGACCAGGGACCCGTTCAGAATCATCGGACGGACATTCCTCATCGGAGTCTTCGAGATCGTCAGGGTCTAGGCGGACTCCAGAGTGTTAGCGATCGTTACTGCTGGCTCCTCGTTGTCATTTTGAAGGAGATGAAATCCAGATTCCTCCGCGGCCCCAGATTCCAAGGACAACACAAAGGAATATCCGGTATCTTCCTGTCTTACCTTCTTCTCGGACCGATAGATCGTTCTCATCTAATACAGGCGCAGCCGAAGAGAGGAGAGATATGCACACAAGAAATATGAGTAACGACAGAGTTCGGTTTTTGCTAAGCATGTTGAGGCGTTGTGGACACCGAAAGCAGTGATTTAAAATAGCGCCAGGAAAAGGAAACCGTACATAATATATGGGAATTTGTTGAGGAGAGCAAGCGGTCTAGATCAAGGCATGGCTTTTCTATTGCTTTTAGCGATATTACCTGAGTTGCACGATGTGGCATCGTTGCTGCTTCCCTCATGGCAAAAACCCTGCCAACTTGTCTCGAGGCATCAGGTGCATTCACGATGACAAGGATGATGTTGGGAGACAGTTTCTCGGACCGGTAGGAAAAGCACCATCACCGAATAGGGCACCTGGATCGGCTAGAAAGAGGTCAGACCTTAATGCTATAACCATAAGGATGAGAAGCAGGATTGCTGTTCGTCGATCCACTAAGTAATCACGTATATTAGAGCCTTTCATCGCATACCAAGATCCAGTGCGTCTGATTGAATTCTACAGGCAAGAGAAGCCAAGCTGGTTTAGAGGAGGCCGAAATCAGAGCGCCGGCTCACTGGCGTATATATTTCTGTATGCAACCGTCACAACGACTTGGATAACAGATTTTGTCACATTGGAAAATGCCAGGGCACAACTCCGGCAGTTTGGCATTCGCCATGATTCCTAGATTGAGAGTTAGCACTCATAAAGTTAGCCACCTTAAGGCTCAATTCATTAAACGGTCGTTGACCAACTTGGTTGGCAAATGAAGATGTTGTTGGAGGTCTAAAAAGAGTTCACTGCTCGATGCTGGGGCCAGAGGCGGGCCCAAAAAGGCTGAGGGTAGCGGATAGTGAGCCGATGTTGGACCTAGGGTTGTTCGTGCGTGCCGAGTGCATCAGGCAAATGCTCCCATCCTGAGCAAAACAGCTCCACATTTTCTATTGGCTTGCGATATTTTGTAGATGGTAGTTGGCCCCACAGTGAAGATAGAGGGTCTTTCAGATGGTGCTGTGTGATCAGGAAGCAATACGAAGGCGTAGGAGTTTTCCCTGGCCCGTGCATGGCCCTAGTCCATGCATTGATCACCTGTCAGACTGGAATGCAGAGGCTTTCCATCTGCACCAAAACGGTAGCACCACAGAGTCGGAAACCGATAGGTTTCCCGACTATACAGTATAAGGGCTTTGTTCAGCATGACATCACCACACCAAAAATCGCAAATTTCAACACCTTATAACTTTCTCATTATTAGAGATGTTTATCTCAAATTTTATATACGCTTTTATTATATATGAATAAATATATTAATATATTAAAAAATATAATTCTATGCCTAAACTGCTCTATTAATTACGATTAAAATTTTAAAATTTTCTAAAATAGTGAAATCTTAAGATAATTAAATAATTGAACTTAATAATTTAAAAAAATAAGAAATTTTAAAGAGTATTTTTTAAATTTAAAAAACTTAAGTTAGTATAAGTGTTTTCTTATTGTCAGACGACAATTAGGGGCTGAAGCCTGAACCAAAACGGTACACCACAGATTCGAAGAATCTGACGATTCCGAATCTAATGTGATACATAAGGGTTTGTTGGGCATGACTGTCAGACTGGAATACAGAGGCTTTCCATCTGCACCAAAACGGTAGCACCACAGAGTCGGAAACCGATAGGTTTCCCGACTATACAGCATATAAGGGTATATTGTCAGGCATGACATTCATACAGCTCGTGCCTCTTCCGTGACACTGGCGAGGGTGGCTGTGCCAAGCCATCCTTATCGATAACGTCAAAAAGTTGACCGCACTTTGCTACACCAGCAATGGAAAATTAACCGCGAGCCCTATTACCTGATACGGAAGCCAAGAGCTGACAAGGGCCCAGTTGCTCCAAGACAGCCGTGAAATCATCTACTGATGCTCCTAGTGCGGCGATCCTAGATATGCAATTGCCTCTGCTGGACGACTCGTGTCGGGTGATACGATGTTCTCTTCGTGGACCCCACGATGAGGACCCAAGCCATGACAGCCTAATTGGGACTGTTATGCGAATCAGCGCCTCCAACTAATACGTAGAGCATCGACCAGGCTCAGAGTACTGATTAGTCTCAATAATTCACTGACAGATCCTCCATGGTTATACTAAATCCGAGATACAATGCCGTAAAGCGAAGCTTATTTTACTACGCCCTACTATTAACACGACACCACCGCGATGGCTATCATTCAGATTGACAAATAGACGTATAAGTTGCGTGACAACGCTTGACACTGGTATTGAATCTGTTAATTCTTTCCATATTACGATCTTCATTCATTTCAGCAATGGTATGCCCTTTCCTTGGCCCAAATCTGCCTCCTCCTACCAACATCTCTGTTTCTTCCTCATGGCCTGCAATATCCTCAAACCTTACAAACACGCTTCAGAACATGTCGCTTCAGTACAATGCCTCTATTGCGGTGCAACTCGTTTCAAGCCGATCCACAGATCCAATGTACGAGTTCTACAACCAAAATCCCTTACACCTGACCACTTCAGACCTGGACAGCAACACCGTCTTCCGCATTGGTAGCATTAGCAAGATGTACACGGTGTATGCGCTGCTGTTAGAATGTGGTTTCAAATGTTTCGGAGATCCAATAGTGGAGTATATCCCCGAGCTACTTCATGCGCAGAGCGAGATAAACTGGACGGATATCACGGTGGGCGCTTTGGCAAGTCATATGTCAGGCATGGGCCGTGATTGTGAGTAAAGGATCCTGTAGCACTGCGAGATCCTCTGCTAAGCCAATACTTTACAATAAGATGCAATGATCGACGTTGCGTCAACAAATGCGCAGAACGAAACCATCGCTATCGGCCTGCCTCCGCTCGAGTCTAAAGATGTTGTGCCAACATGCGGCGTCAACTTCAGCGTGTCGGGCTGCGACTGGACTGCAAGCCTGGATCTTATGCTTCGCCAGAAGCCCATATCCGACCCGTTCACGTCCCCTGCGTATTCAAACCCTCCATATCAGCTCATCGGACATGTCTTGGAGCGTCTTTCTAATGGCACTGAGACATTTGAAGAGATCATGCGGTCGAGGGTGTTTGAACCATTGAACATGGCGCGTGCATCTGTTTCTGTGCCGAATGAGGGAATTGGTATCCGTGAAAAAGGTGAAGCAGGTGAGACTGCTTGGTCTGGGACGTTAGGGGACGAAGCTCCAGCCGGTGACTTTTACATGTCTAGTATGGTTCAGATTCTCGTTCGAACTTCTATAGCTAATGCCGACATGTCCAGGTAACGATATGGCAAAGCATCTCAGAGCGATCATGAACTCCCAGCAGCTCAGCCAAGTAGATACAAGGAGATGGCTCAAGCCCGTTTCATTCCTTGGCCACCTGACAGGTGGTATTGGCATGCCGTGGGAGATCATCCGCGTCGACAGAGGAGCTAAGGGTGTTGTGGACATATACAGAAAAGACGGCTCGATGCCAGGCTACGGAGAGTCAGTCTACGGTATCCTGGACGGGTACGGCATAGGATACAGTGTCCTCATCATGTTTGGGCAGGCTGGAAGTCTTGCCGCGGACAGAGTCGAAGAAGTCATTGTTCCAGCGCTCATCGAAGCCATAGAAACAACTGCCTCAGAACAAGCTACAAGCAAAATAAGTGGGAAGTATAAAACCACGGATGCAGCACACGAACTCGAGCTAGGCGTTGATGAGAATGGGCTATACATTGAGAAATGGCTCAACAATGGAGTCAATTTCCTGGAGGCATGGCAAGTCGTACTTAGTAAAAAGGAGGCATCGACAGAGAAGACGAGGCTTTATCTCTCAAGGCCGACTGGGCAGGACGGTCATGCCTTTCGGGTGGTGTTGCCGGGACGTCGATTTTGGTATGGATGTCATTCTTGGGTGGGTCTTGATATGTGGAGGTACGCTCAGCAGCCATTAGATGAGCTCGTCCTCGTCGAAGGTGATAGTGGGAAGATAGAAAGGATTAAGTGGCTGGGCGGAAAAATCACAATGGGCAGAGCGGAGCAATAGGAAGCTGCGTTACTGGTTTTCTGTTGCTGCCTCTTCCTCTGAGTCTATTCTTAGGTATATCGCGTTAATTAAAGCATGAATTAGGACATCAGATTCTTCCATAAGTTCGAGACCACATCTCTTGATATCCTACGGGTAATTTAGTAAACATCAATCGTTGAAAACACTCCACTCATACCGATTCGAGGGCCAGTATGGAAGCAAAGGCCGGCAACAATGATGGCTGGTATGTAAGGGACACCTTTCTGGTAACTGTGCTTCGCAAAGCCTAGGAGCAAGGAGCCCCAAGAATGGATGAAGTAGTAAAGGGAGTATGATACGATGAAGACTTAGTCCTTCAAGAGCATCTCCACTGATCAAATCACGGACATCTGCGAATTAAGCTGAGGCGAGCATATGGAGCCCGGGTAAGCTATAAAGTGGCGCAGATAACGTAAGTGCCGAAGTAGAAAGTCAGTGCCATTATTCTGATCAAGGAGGCGCTTATGTTAGTAAGGAGAGAAAGGTGAAAGTACTGCTCGATAGAGTTCTCAACCTAAGAAGCGACGCTTGAATGGCTTTATGGCACTGAGTAGACTGTGAAATTGCCTTGCTGGCGAAGGAACAGATCAATCCTACCATCACTCGTCGACGCCTCAGACTCTCAGCTTGAAATCTTCATGTTATCTACCTAATTGAACAGTCACGTACATCTTGAGCGCAGGATTTAACTCTCCAAAGATAAGTTGCTCATTGAGTCAAAGCTGGTTGCATAAGTTGAGACCATATTGGCAATGTTCAAAGTATTCAACAGCCAAGGTTCCATGTCCAGATAGTCGATGTCATCTGCTGAGTGGTGATAATTGGGATCGCAGGGCTGTCCGGCGAGGCCCCCAAGTTTTGCAGCGTCTTCCTCTGTTTTGATCTGGTCGCTCCCTGCGCTGATTCCCCCCCACGAGACATTAGCCTGGGCAAGAGGTCCGTAGTCACCACGCCATTGAGTGGGGTCTTTTCCAGCCAGGTCAACCATCTTAAAGTTGTAGCCTCTGGAGACGTAGAATTCAGCGTACTTCTGGGAGAAGTCTTGTGACTCAGGACTGTCCGTCGGTAGGATGACAAAATTTGCCCAGTTGGGAGATGCCAGTAACTCGTAATTATGGTACGCGCGTATCTTTCCCAACTCAGTCTCAGATGCGTGATCTGCATACCAACTTGAGCCCAAATGGCCAAGCTCCTCGCCAGTAAAGAAGAAGAGTCGAACAGCGTTGTTGACAGAGAACTTCGATAGTGCCTTCGCAATTTCCAACATACTCACGATAGATGATCCATCGTCGTTTATGCCAGGGCCGGTGTCAACCGAGTCCGTGTGTCCCCCAAGTGCAAGAACATTGTTGTGGTCTCCGTTCTTAGTTTCAGCAATGATGTTGTAGCTATTTCATCGTTAGCCTACGTAGTTGGATAGGAACCTCTGACTCACGAAGTCCTATTCCCGGTCACAGCAGAGTCGACGCGGAAAACGACTTCCACAGTACCTTTCTCCATCTCACTTAAGAGCAGCTCAGCAGTAGTTTTCCTGATGCTGAGTGCGGGAAGAAAATGGCCGTCTGGATCTTCAAAACTGTTGCCTAAGATCTTCTCTTTGTAGAATAAGATGCCTGCAGCACCGGCAGCTAATGCACTGGAAGCCTCTTGCGCAAGGGAACAGGATTCATTGTTGTTCACTAGTACCAGATTGCCGGCTGTGTTCTCCGGATAGTCGCTTTGATCGCACCCGAAGTTTGATGCAGAGAGCAATGATCCATGAATAACGCCATTTCCAGAGAAGCCAACAGGCCATGTCTCGTAGATATTATCATTAGCTGAAAAGAATCGATCTGCTCCTATGAAAGGAGATTCGACTTCTTGTTTATAAACATTGTAGTAATCTAGAGCGACAAGGGTATCGTAGATCCAATTGATGGTGTCAAATTCCCCTGGAGTCCCCATCGATCTATTATATCCTGGCTACGCGGCGGCAAAGGATCTTAGTTTGTCCGCGCCAGCCCACAAGCCGCTGGCGGAAATGAATGACTGTAGTTCTTCTGATGAAACGGGCGGAAGTGTTGCAGAGCTGCTGGAGGTAATAGTCTTGCATGCTGCGAGGATTAGAGGTAGGAAGAAAGTAGATTTCATGTTTGCTAATAGTATTATAGTTCAAAAGTATGCCCGTAATCCAGCCTCAAGTCAGACAGCTTTCATATACAGGAAATATTGTGCTATGACGTCCTGATTGCTTTGAAAATCCATTGCTTCAGCCTCACTTACTCAGCACGATAGATCAATAATTCTATTAAAGAACTAACAGAAGTGTCAGCATCTTTTGTTAATGCAACAAGATACGTGTGAAGACCGCAGCACTGAAGCTGGAGAAAGGCGGCTGACGGATTTTTTCATTGTTTTGTTATTGTCTCAAGCAAACTCGTGTCTCATAATCCGACCCGCCGAGAGGTAGATTAAATGAGACCAATCCGGGCTCGGAAATTTCATCGCTTGTCGATCTCTGCGCTTAGCGGATGAAAACGAAGCAAAGGATGATGAAGATGATGTAGTGTTGTAGCGTCCTCCTATTACGCCTGTTGAGGAAATTTCTCAATCGCGCTTAGCTTTGCCGAAGCCCGAAGCCGTATTTATTATTAACCTCCAATATCCCACCTCTGTAGCTATCAGGATCATTATCCTACCCCCCTCGCCCTTCAACGCGACCCTAGTCCCGTGTTAATCAGCGTCAATCTAAGCCGCCCTGCGCTGGCATTTCGAGCTAGGTATAAGCGTCGTTTAAGTTTAAGTCCGTCGGGGCGAGCGCAACCTACACAACCTGCGTATTTCCAGCGCCGGGCCACTCCAAGCAGAATCGTCCTTACTGTACGAACCGATAGCAGGGTCTGCGATTTTGCGGACGAAGGATCCACCCAATGCTTTCCCATGCAAGATAATAGATAAACTTAGCGACCATGATGACGTTCCGGTTTGAAACCCAAGATTAGCGGCAGCCGGCGAAAAGGTCATTCTCAATAAAAATAGTAATCGGCTTGGACAAAGCAAAACAGCTAGCTGGCTTGAGCCTCCGATGACGCAGGGTCCGTCTGGATAGTATCTCTGAATGCGAAGATCTGGTGAAAAGCCCCCTGACGATCAACTACCTTCAATGAGACCTAACACCCTCCTTTCCAACCGCTTGTACCCCAACAGCGGTGCTCCACGGGGATTGCCCTACCCCATACACGAGATGGTTAAACCATTCCGAGCAGCCAAGATCGCAAGCAGTGCTCACACAAGTGATGGCCCTAACAAGTGGAAGATCAGCTGCATCTCTCAAGCTGATGCCGACGAATAACAGCTGTCACTGCGAGCTATGCCACCAAGATGGGCATAATTTATAGTGGCGTCCTCTGTTCATGCGACAATAATAGAAATGAGCTCACCTTTTCGTTTCACTGCGAGTGTGGCATGTTTGGACTATATTTATGGGTATTTAAATCCATCGCAACAAGTATGTTCTTGTCCCAACATTCAGTAAACCCCTCCATTTCAATCAGTTAAATTGCGAACATCGCCTACTCTAACTAGGAGTCAATCGATCGCGAGTCTTCTACAAGACCAAGCTGCTAGCTCGAGTCTTAGATCTAAATTCACCACTCTCGACCTTTGACTTCAACTAAAGTATCTTCCAGCCAGGGGCCGTGGGAAGTTTCGGTCAACACTTCAGACCGTGCAGGACTTACGAATAGCTCCCGGTCAGAAAAAGGCAAGAGGGGAAGATCATTCATTTTTTAGCTTGCTGAACTTTATAGCGCTCTCGTCCTCGTCGACAAGCCTATAAAACACATTAAAAACGGCGTAAAAGCCTATATACAAAGCATGGCACCCGTCTCCTCCATTCTTATCGCCCTCGCAGCGCACCACTATCTCAAAAGAGATGCAAATGACATTAACGACGACATTAATACCGAGGATGATGGAGAACACAATTACCACATTGGAACTATTGGAAACGTCTCCAGGGGGGCGTTTATCGGCATCATGACCTGTGTCGGGGTTGTCCTCCTCATAATCGTGGTCGCTATCGTCTATTGTTGCTGCATCTTACCTACTCGGAGAAGGGATCGGGAAAACCGCTCCTCTCCCGTATTTCCGACATATCCATTGGTGAGAGACGGATATTTGGCGCCGAACCCTGCTTGAAAATACTTGAGTGTTGGGAACCTTTTGGGAAAAGAATGATCGGAGGTATGCTGGGATATACATTTTTCGATGCATCACTAATTTTAATCATAGCTCATCCAAATAAAAGTTGTATGCAAAAAATTTGAAGTCGTCGAATTCTGCACCGCGGCTTGAAGCCTTCCCTGCTTTATAGCTATATCGAGTTTCTTCATTGATATTAAATGTAGGACTAACAGGCATCTCTCGTGCGGAATCGAAGTAAAATCAGGCGCTGTAACGGACGATTCGATTCAGCCTCACACTCTCCATAAAGCTCCTCGGAGCCAACCGATGTACTGGTGTAATTGGTTCTTAGGTTGGGCCTCTTTGGGGATGACTGAAGATCGTAGAGGTCCGTAGATAGCATTATATTTTAGAGCTTACATCTCGGTTAGTGTAAGGGACTGAAGATTGATCAGCACCGTACGACGGGATATCAGGAAAGGAGATATTGTCGAGTGGTTGCCCGAAAGGTTGTCCGTTAACAAGGGAGATACGTGCATTTTTTGCGGAATGGGACGGACCACGAAGTCTTGGGCCCAAAATCTCCTTCATCGTCTAACTTCAGACGGAGAGCGCGAGTAAGAGTCGGCGGCATACTGCTCTGCGATGTGCTGTACTGCAATAGCACGATCCCTCGGTTGATGACTGGTCTATTTACAGCTAAACTTCTCATGCTGTTACTGCTACGACACCCTTGAGTAGATCTGAAAGATCTGCAAAGCTTGCATCATCTTGCGCAGGATCTTAAAACATCATCGTTTACATTAGCGGTGTCAACAGTCAAGATAGAAGGGTCTCTGAGATCATGTCGTTTCATCAGGAAGCGATACGAAGGCGTAAAATGGCCTGGGCAGCGAGATGCTGCTATTGGGCGGTCCCAAGCCATCTTATCGATAACACCCAAAAGCTGAGAAAAGAGCTCCGCACCGAACCTTTGGAAACAGTCCTTCACATGCACAATGTTTTCATCTTTTCGCAAAATCCAAAAATCACCATTGCACACCCCCAAAATCCTGCTAGAATGCTGAGTGATCTTTGCTCAGTATGGTTCGTAGATTCATCGCTAAGCTTTCAAGAGCTCTCTAGCTAACGTCTCCGAAGCCACCTTTACCCTCGACGATATACATGTCCTCGATGCGGTCTCCAGTCATGCTCTTTAGGCTGTGTGAAGAAACACAAGGCGCGCTCCCAGTGCTCTGGCGTCCGAGACCCCGGCGCATACCGTAAACAACACGAAATGTTGCAGCCATCTGCTCTGGATCAAGATTTCAACTTCATTGCGGGCCTCGAGAGGTCTCTCGAGAGGGCTGACCAGGTCAATGAACCACGACATCGAAATCTACGTCGCAGGAAAGGACAAGATAGTGTCTGGCTGCAAAAGGCGCTTCAGGAAAGCGGTGCTGTGGTTCGCAAGGCTCCTCTCGGCATGTCGCGAAGCCAACAGAATAGGACCTTTTATCAGAAGGGGTACGCATTCTTCAGGTTTTGGTATGGCAGGAACTTACATAAGGTGGTACAGGGAACAGAAGATTTGTTGGACCATTGAATGGGTCTTGCCCGATGGGTCGCACATTGTGCGAAGACATATGGAGACACAGTCGATAGACCAATCGTGGGCCGCACTACCTGTTTTTGCGACACAGATTCTGGGCAAAAGGAGAGTAGAAGAGGTCGAGAAAGTCGCCCAGCCGTTGGACAAGCAAGACTATGAGTCGCAAACGACTGAAACACAACAGAATGCCTATATTTCGAATACCGCCTCTTCAAAACCACATCCAGAATCTAAGCCCGACCTTTACTTCTACCTCCACCAGCCAGTTTCTCGTGGTAGCACCAAGACATTAACTCCGTTGAAGCCAGATACAACTATAGCCGAGGCGGTGCGCGGGAGAGTGTTATTGGAATTTCCTACCATCTTTGTTCTGCAGACTGCCCCTAGTGATCTGCCAGAGGGATTTGAACTTGAGCGCGGAACGAAAACTCCAAACCTAGAGGAAAGCCTCACCAAGGCCCACCCGACCGCCAATCTTCCAGGCAACAAGATACAGCCTTCGGAGAGATTTTATGTGGATTCTCTTGAAAGCGATGAAATTCTAGACCCCGGTGAACAGATATTAAAGGTGGACGAGAAGAAGATTTTGGAAGTTTTACAGAAAGATCTTCAGGCTTTGTCTTGAGGGGTTTGTGTTGCCATGCAATGAAAGATGCTTTTTGACAATCATCCTAGCCTACCAGGAACGAAAGGATGTCCAGCACTGAGCCCTCCACAAACAGCCCAGGCTTGACCATTAACGTACGATGCCTCATCGCTGGCCAGAAATAATGCAACCCGTGCGACCTCATCCGCCACGGCGCCTCTTCTTAGCGGATTGAGCTGCCCAATCTTCTTCTCCGTACCCCTTTCCCTGGCTGCTGTATACATCGGCTCAGTCATACCAGTTTCAATAACTCCGGGACAGATTGAATTGATCCTCACCCCGGTCCCTGAAAGCTGATACGACATTGTTTGTGCAATCGACGTGACAGCCGCCTTACTTGCCGAATAATCTGTTGAGCCCGCATTCGACCTCAAACCGGCCACACTGGCCGTCCCTATTATGCTACCTGCTGAATAGGGCTTTTCCGCACTCGTTTTCTGCATTGCGATGGCGGCATGCTTAGCACAGAGGAAAACTCCTAATGCATTTGTTCGCAAAGTTGACATGAACTCATCTGCTGAGATATCGGAGAATGGGGCAGGCTTGCCAACTTTGCCAGCATTGGCAAACATGATGTCAAGCCGCCCGTAGGTGTTGATAGCGTCGTCGACAACAGCGCGCACGGCGGGTTCGTCGCTTACATCAAACTGGCGAATATGGATGTCAACAGAAGGATATAGGCTGTTGAGCTCTCTTTTGTGTGTTTCCAGGTGTTTGGACTGATAATCGCAGAGGTAGACGGCCCGGGCGCCATTTTGGGCGAACTGGTGGACGGTTGCGCGGCCGATCCCGATCGGTGAATTGGCACCTGACAGTCAGGGGCGTTGAGTTAGCATTCCAGACGATGAACATAAGCCGGTGGATTGTGGGTATGTGTAACCAAGCGGTAAAGAGAGGTAAGAATGTTTGGTACAGCTGTGCTTTAAGCTTTGTTATACCTGTGACTATTGCGACCTTGCCCTTTACCCTCCGCCCCGTAGAACTGTCGGCAACTTGCCGAATCTTTGGTATATCTTCGAAGGTGCCGGCATCTGGAATTCCTTCCTTTAGCTGCTGGCTCAGCGCATGAAGGCGCTGTTTAGCAGCCGCAGTCATGCTGGAGGTCAGACTGAGGGTAAACGAAGAAATGACATTAGCTGCGACACATAAACAAGACGGAGAGTTAGCCAAATGTTTCAAGAAATACTCGAAAGCTTGCCTCTCGAGAGGGCCCGAAGGAGGACTACTTTCTGAAGAGTAAACCCCCAAACATTGTTCCACACCTGGAGTTAGATGCGAGATTCTGCGGGGAGCAAACGGCGCGGGAAACAGCCGAGGTCCCAAAGATCGCGACCCAGCCTGCTGGAACCCAGGAGCTTGGCGACTGTTTGTTACCTCTGCTTAAATGGGACTAAAGAGCGTAGCAGCCTGAGCCGTTCCAAAATGTCGTGTTTCAGATGCTGACGCGACAGAGGCACAACAAGCCTGTTTGCTGAATTTGCTCTCCCAATCACCTGCCGGCGGGTGCTTAAAGTGAGGCTGTTATGTCATGCACAACACTTACCTCATACATATCTGTGTTACGTATTTCCTTTTCCATGACAGACGCGTCTGATCTCAGGTCCACGGCCCTATAAATCCAGACCCTTTTGCATCAAACGGAGCCCCCTACCGAGTTGATCCAAAATAGACGCTGCGACCGGCGCATTCCAATCCGGTCCACAAGGCACACCTGTCCGGTCCGCCCCAGGTCCCGGCAGTACCCATTTCGTAAAGCAGACAATTTGTCCCGATGCTTTGAAGTTTGGAATGTGATGAAACGACGTTTATCATCATTGTACCCTGTGCCAATGCCGTGGCAAGGGCAGCGACAAAACCATGACGGAGACCGGCGGTGAACGCTTGATTCGGCGGACATCTTCACAATTGTCCGGCATGTCAGCTGGGGGCACGAGATCGAAACCCACGCGAAGTCGACCTCGGAAAAGCTTGTCTAGCTCTTCAACAGCCCGGGCAACGACCGACGATCCAGCTCTGACTTCCTTCCCGTCTCTGTCACCCGCAAACACACCAGAAGGCAAACACAATGGTGCTAGGCCAACAGAAGATGCAAAGCTGAGTAGGACAGTCTCACAGAAAGCACGAGACAGGAGAGCAACTTTAGCAGGCTTGACAAATGCATCCCCTTCACTACAGGGGCAAGCGTTGTTCGACGATTCACCGCGATCATCTTTGGACGTCCCAGGAGCTCTTCATCTGGCCACGGACGAACATATTGAGCGGCTGATTGGCCGAGCTGGCGCCGTGAAGTTGGTGAGGCAATACGCCAATGACTTGGCACAACGAGACGCGGAAATTTCGGCGTTGCGTCTGCGTGCAGATGAACGAGAACGAGCGCTTAAGAAGATGCTTCGCGAGGCACAAATATCACATCTTGATGTTGAGCGGAGGCTGTTCGATCTTGAAAACCCTCAAAAGTCCCAAGAGCGAAGCGATTCGGAGGAACTTGCACGAAGTGGAACAACGAGGAAGGTCACTGGCAGCATCGACAAGATGGTACATGAAGCCATGCAGGATGATCTGAATATTGAGAACGGAGCTATGGCAACAGCTCTTTCAGATGCGAATCGGTTGGGCAATAGCGATCTTGATTCACGGTCATCAAGTCCACGCTTTGAGACCAGTCGGAAACGAACATCATCAATAAAGAGCTGGCAAGATTACATCTGGGGGAGCAATGGGACAAGTCGCAAAACGAGCCGAGCAAACAGTATCATCAGCGAGGATGAGAATGAAGCCAACGCAACTGCTCGACCACGGATTGCAAGCAATAATGCGCGACGAAAGGGGCTTGACGATCTATTCTCTCCTTCGATGCAGTCGCAAAGCTCCAGCTACTTTATTGGCGGCACTCGAAAACCTACACAAAAGCTAAGCACCCAGAATATTGTGAACGACGTGGGTTCCGAGAATAAAAAAACATCGAAGTCCATTGCTTCGTGGACCAAGCTTTTCGCAGGAAACCCACAAGCCGGAAAAGATGCGAGTGACCAAAATACCTTCAGGGGCCGTGCCAATTCTGCTGTGCAAGGAAAACGTGACGATTCTCGCGCAGGTTCTGTGGCTTCTGGCAAGGCGTCCTCTGCTTTCGCAGCCCTCACGAAAGTTAGCAGTAACCCAGCGTCAAGATCTACGCAATCTGTGCCTTCGACCAACCCGGCCAAGCCAACTCCGCCAACTGTTCGCCGAACGCTGCCAGGATCCAGCAATCTTGTTAGCGGCACCGACATGGTCCGTTCTGAGACAGCATCCATTAATTTAGGGCCGGTGGAGATGGAAACAATCTTGCCAGTGGACTCAAAGCCCCCAACCATGCGACACACGTATAGTAGCTATGAAGCAAATGGTGTTCTGACGGATCGCTTTGGTTTTATTTACGACCAGAGGCAACGAAAACGTCAACGGGAGGCTGCTATGGCTGTCACTGAATCGAAGAGAAAGAGCTTTGTCGAATCATTAAATAGCTTGAGAAACGATTCCGAGGCTGGCGACGAAATGAACAGTTCCCGAACGGACAAAGACAAGGCCGCCTCTTCCATCTCATCACGCCCTGTTAGCCCTATTTCGACAGAAGAGACAGCGGACCCACCATTAACGAGACGGTGGCAGGACTACCTACGCGTTGCAACGCGACCAACAGAGTTATTGTCTCACACACCATCTGCCGGCGCTATAGTGAGCCTGACGATTGCAGACGTACCTCCGACCTCTGTTTCAGAGGCTCGCAGTCGCGGCGGGTCAATATCTGTAGATTCGAAAAGAGGTTCTGTCCCCTCTGCCAGTGTGACTCCTGAGCCAGTGACAACGGATACCCTTGCAGATAGCCCCGAATTTGCAAGCTCGACATCAAATACTGGAGACCCTTTAGAGCCGAAGCCTACGAATTCGGAGCAGGAGCCCGTGAAAATGCTACTTGATCAACTTACTGAATTGCATGATAGTCTCCAGGCTGAGAAAACCGTCAAATGGAACGAATTCCTGCGAAAGGTACGCGCAGAACGTGGAGCGGCGGCTGCAGCTGCGGCTGTGGCTTCAGAAGGCAAATCTAACCAAGAGATGCCAGAAGCATCATTGATTGACGGGGAAGTCATTGGAATCACCAATCTAGGACTGAAAGGCAAACTTGGGCGGGCGAAGTGGAAAGAATTTAAAACCCTTGTTCTCACTGGCATACCAGTTGCTTACCGCGCGAAGATTTGGTCCGAATGCTCCGGTGCTGCCGTGATGCGGATTCCAGGCTATTATGAAGATCTGGTAGCCGAAAGCAGCAAAACCACTTTCGACCCAGAAATCACATCTCAAATCAATGCAGACATACGCAGGACGTTGACTGACAATGTATTCTTTCGACATGGCCACGGAGTCTCGAAACTGAAGGAGGTGCTTCTAGCTTATGCAAAGCGCAATTCGAGCGTGGGCTATTGTCAGGGGATGAATCTGATTACGGCTTCTCTGCTCTTGATCATGCCAACTGCTGAAGACGCGTTCTGGATCCTGGTGGCAATTATTGAAAATATCCTTCCAGCTCATTACTACGACCAAGGCCTCGTCGGCAGCCGGGCCGATCAAGCAGTGCTGCGAGAATACGTCAGTGAAATCTTGCCGAAGCTGGGAAGCGCGCTGGAAGAGTTAGGCGTTGAATTAGAGGCCTTGACATTCCAGTGGTTTCTTAGTGTTTTCACCGATTGCTTGAGTGCCGAGGCCCTCTACCGGGTCTGGGACGTGGTCTTGTGCCTGAACTCGGCCAGTGCAATTGGTCCGAGTCCCTCGAACTTGAACGTCAACAGCAACACCAATAACAAGACGGATACACCGACATCGGCCAACTTTCCACCAGATCGATTGCCAGACGAAGAGCCAAATCCAGGTACAGGAAGTACCTTCCTTTTCCAACTCGCTCTAGCTTTGCTGAAGTTAAATGAAGAGCAACTTCTAGCCTGTGATAGTCCGGCGGCGGTATACGGATACATTAACCATAACATGACGAATCATGCAATCAGTATCGACGGACTAATACAAGCTAGCGAAGGGCTGAGGAATGTGGTCAAGCAAGAAGATGTTCTTTCGAAACGGAGGAGGATTGTGCAAGACATGACAGGACATGATTGAGTGTGATGGCCAATTCGAAAAATACACTCAGAATTTCATCCTAACCAGCGCCATATCAT
Organism: Pyrenula aspistea; assembly: GCA_021030945.1. NCBI lineage: Eukaryota > Fungi > Ascomycota > Eurotiomycetes > Pyrenulales > Pyrenulaceae > Pyrenula > Pyrenula aspistea. Next base: position 28,776 of record JAGFML010000150.1, read on the forward strand.
TGGGGGAGGTGGAATCCAACTCCGGCTACATTTGGAGCATCAACTTATATTTTTCTTTTCTTTTTGTTGGATGAAGATGAGAAACGATATGGAGTCGGCATGGTCCGCAGCACAGCATCTGTCGGCGTATAACGATACCCACTTGTGATAGATTAGAAGTTGCTTCCAACGCTAGATTTGGTGTTGATAAGGAAACTATATCGAGTCATTTTTGAAGGATGATCGGCAACGCAAGCTTACGGATGAGCTTTGAAGATCATCTACTACTAAATCGAGTGAAAACATCCTTCGACTCTCATAGCCGAGCCCGCTTAAAAGCCACACTTTGCTTCAACATCATGAAACTTTGGGTCTTGCGTGGAGTCGCGTGAATAAGCAGATACGTCCCGGAAAGGCAATCCCTCGAGCATTACCATTGGCGAACTCTAACATCGAGTTCGGCTACGTCCGCATTGTTACCCAGTAGCCTTCTCCTTTGGCCATCCGCCTCTGAATGAAGATTTTACAAGATGTGTCGAATTATCGATCATCCTCGTAACTCATCGCTAAGCGCTAGCCTCCACACTGGGATCAGCCCCGCGAAGAAGCCGGTCGGCGACTGTTGGCCCCTCGGCGGTCCCAGCCGCGCTCACTTCTTATTCGCTAAAACACCACGACATGTACAGCCGCCATCTCCCAAACGGGCTTGCGAGAGCGCGACCGCCGGTCTCTTCGCAGCAGTAATGCACCCTCCTCGAGGCTAGGATACGACCCGCCAGGGATACGGGAACGTTAGTCAGAGAGCCAAGTCTACCACGGTTTGCAGACACGAAGCATGATTCTCTTCTAGAATCTTACCTTCAAATAACTTGAAACACCTCTTTTACAGCGTCGCTTCGCTGCCACTGCTAAACCGATGTTCACTAGCCTTCAAAGTGATTTTCGCATAGATCATTAATCCGAGTCCCTCGTCGTCTTATTTCTGACCCCCAAAACCACTTCCAGACCGACCGCGAAAAACTCCTCTTTCGGACGGTAGCTGCAAGACAAAGCTCTGTAAGCGCCTAGGAAAACATGTCAGAGCATCTGCGCCGTCTTTCGTGAACTGTTTCTATGATGGAATTGAAATGTAGCGGTGTCTTCATGTTCTTCCCACTTCTTGTCTTCCCAGATCATAGTCATGTCCGGGAATTCTGGCTTTGATGATAATATCACATTCTCCTTTAATACTGCCCCTTTCGGACAAGAAAACAGCGCCCTGGAAGAAGAGGCACCGGTGCCTCCAAAGCGTAAAAGAGGGCGACCACGGAAAGATGAGCCAAAACGCCTCCCTGTGCGGACCTCTACAGCAATTGCGGCGCAATCCAAGCCAAAGTTCGAGTTTGTCAACATCAGCAATGCAGAGGAGGCGCCGAGTGCAGAGACGAGGAGAACCATCAGGAAACAGGCGATGTTGCATCATCTTCGGAAACGACAAGCCAGGACGCAAGCTACACAGAAGACTAATGGCGGTGATGATCAAGGCAATAGCGATCAGGTATGTGCGAGATAATCTCGATGGAAACAATGAAGGGATCACTGATCAATTGACTAGCTAGCCGTGTCTTCTGCTATTTTGACTGAGCAGCCATCATTGTCGCCTTTTGATTCTCCGTGGCTGTTCCCAAATACCGATGAGACATTTCGCACTTCAGAACATTTCAAGGAGCTTCGTGGTCATCGTATGGGCATTCTCTTTCCTTCAAAAATGACGTTACTGACTCAAGCTTCGCCAAGTCATTTATTACTTTCGGCCAATACGTCGCATGAATCCGATGTTTCTGGCCTCGATTCTGGTGGACCCAGCTCGGGTTTATCACATATTTTCTAACCTAGATGCTGTCAAAGATCGACCAGCTAGTCCGACGGCCGTAGTCCTCAAGCAACAGCTAATCCACAAGATTAACAATAGCCTGGCCGATCCAGTGCAAGCAACGTCGATAGAGAATTTGGCGGCAGTAATGAGTATCAGAATCGGCTCGAATGTGAGTAGATGTGCGGGCACAACGGAAACCCCTCTTGCGCTGTCAATATTGCTTTATTAACGTGATTCTAACTCATGCTTAGGTATATGAATGGGGTACTAGGAAAGAGGTGAGCCTCTACTGTCTTCTCGGCTACAAGTCTTCCGTCTCATCCATCTTCCAGGCAGAAGCCCACACCCAAGGGCTCAACAAAATGATCATGCACCGAGGGGGTCTCTTGACCCTAGAAGGAAACGTGGCCTCCACCTTCCTCCAAAAAATGATCATAATGAGCGACCACACCGTCGCCGCCACCAACGTCCGATCTCCCGCCTTCCCCACCGCCTCCCTCATCGACCGCGCCAGCGCCGCCGCCCCCATCGACCTGATAGCCGAATGCCCCTTCTACTGCCCCCGGGACCGCGACCTCTTCTCCACCGCTGCCCAATCCAAACTCTGCACCCCGGAAACCCTCGACCTCCTCACCACCCTCTACGCCTACATCCACGACTTCACCGACCCTCCCCTCCGCACCGCCCACCGCGCCCGCCTCATCGAACTCACCGTCAACAAGCTCCCCGCCTCGCCTCCCTCCTCATCCTCCACCACCACCAAAACCCCCTCCTCCTCCTCCCCCCACAAACCCCCCAACATCCGCGACAGCATCTACACCTGCATCCGCCTCTCCACCCTCATCCTCCTGCACATGTCCTCCCTCCGCCTCCCCCTCCGCCACGCCCTCTCCACCATCCCCCCCTTCTACGCCGCCTCCCTCAAGTCCACCCTGAAATCCACCTCGCTCTGGTTCTTCTGGGACGACCTCTTCCTCCTGCACTGGTGGTCCTGCATCGTCGGCGCCTGCGCCACCATGGGCCGCCCGGAATACCCCTACTTCATCGCCAGCGCTGCACACGCCACCTACCAGATCATGGTCGACGACCACCTCTTTTTTGGAGGGGTGATGGCGTTGAAGAGGTTTGTGTGGTTCCAGGAGGCGTGCGAGGCGTTGGGGCCGAAGGAAGGGGGAGGGGATATGGGGACGGGGATGGGGAAGGGGGGGATGACGGTTCCGGGGTATGGGAAGCTGGATCGGATGGTGAGGGAGACGGGGTTGGCGACGGAGAGGTTGGGGGAAGGGTTCGAGGTTAGGAGTATGCATCCCAGGGAGAATTTTCGGGGGTGGAGGGAGATGGAGGAGGAGAGGAGGAGGGAGAGGGAGAGGGAGAGGAGATGGAGGGAGGCAGCAGCAGACAGGGAGGGGAATGGGGTGGAAGGTGGGGCGGATTCCGAGGGAACGGTTTTTTGAGACGGAAAATTTTTCATTTTTATGGTTTCGCAGTGTGTTGCTACTAGGAAAGAGGAGGGGGCCGTTGGGGAAGACCCGGGCGGGGGGAAGAAAGGCCGCCGCCTGATACACCGAGCAGTTCGCGATCGTTTCTACGATGCTCGGCTTCCTTATACAGCCGCAGGGACTGCGCATGGGCACGAGCTCGAAGGGGACTGGTTGAATCGAAAAAAGATGGGGGGAGGGAGGCGTCTCGCCTGTGTTGGGCTTCACAATGTGGGAGAACTATTTCACAACGAATTTCTTTGGATACCACGGCGACAACTTTTTTCGGTAGGAGAATTGAAAGTTCGATTCTTTCCAATTTCCGGCTTATTTTTATATAACGAGAGGTCGACGCGAAAAGGCATGTACACTCCATCAAATCCTCTTTGGAATCTCGACATATCACGGTTATGACATGATTATGATTATTCGATTTAGCTCTTCCTTTCCCGTTCTCCTTGCTCAAAATACCCTGGTGTCCAAAATTTATAGTTTCAGCAAGGACTTGCCTGTTGTCTTGCGACCCTCGAGATCCTGCGCGGAAAAGATTGTTAGCCAAAATGGCAGATCCAGAACATACTAATTGAGCGAGAATTGCGTGGAAACTTACAGTATGGCACTGAGCGACATCCGCCAACGGATACACCTTGTGGATCTTGATCTTCAACGACCCGTCACCAAGCACCTTGAAGAACTCATTCCCATAGTGTTCAAACTCCTCCCTCGTCACGATGTACGACATGACCGACATCCGCATCACCTTGATGTTTTTCGCGGACAGTCTCCTACATTGCACCAGCGTCGTCAGCAGATCTTTCGCCATGAAGAGAAGGATAGGGTGACTCACGCGACAGGAAACGGCGGTACCGGCCCACTCGCATTCCCGAAAAAGATCATGCTCCCCTTCCTCTTCACCGCCTCCAGACTCCCCTCCCACGTATCTTTGCCGACGCTGTCGAACGCTACATCCACGCCTTGCCCCTTCGTCAGCTCCATCACCTTGCTGAGCCAGTCCTTCTCGGCCTTGTAGTCGATCACAACGTCCGCGCCATTTTCTTTCGCGAGGGCACCCTTCTCGGGGCCGCCCGCCGTCGCAATCACATACGCCCCCAAGTGTCTCAACAGCTGACACATGAGCAACCCCACCCCTCCTGCTGCAGCGTGCAGAAGCACCGTATCGCCCTTTTTGACCTGGTAGCTCTCCTCGACCAGACTGAGGGCGGTCATGCCCATCAGCAGGCCCCCAGCGGCCTGTTCGTCAGAGATTCCGTCGGGGATCTTGAGCACCTTGGCGGCAGGGACAGCGGTGTATTCAGCGTAACCACCGTTATACATCCAGACCACGCGGTCGCCGGGTTTTAAAGAGGGGGAAGACGAAGAGGCAATGGTGCCGGCGGCTTCGCGGCCGAGAACTTCAGGTTTGGGGGAGGGGTAGAGACCCGTGCGAAAATATGTGTCTGTACAGGAGATGTTTTAGCATTTTGAGGAAAAAGCATGGATTGAAAGAGCCAGATTGTGAGAAGCTATGCTTAAGAGCATACAGAGAAAACGGGACGTGGCCAAGAAGGATTCGCGACGCACCGATATAGTTAATGCCGGCGAAGTTGTTCTTGACGAGTACCTCGCCTTCCTTCGGCTCAGGGACCGGGTAGTCTTCTTTATACTGCAGAACCTCTGGCCCGCCAGTCTTCTCGATGAAGACGGCTTTCATAGTCTTTGGGATTGCAGATACCATTGTTCGTGATCTGAGAGAATGCTGTGCACGTGAGGACAATGAAGGAGAATGCGGGGTCAATATATGAGATCGAAGAGTTGCGATGCGGAGAACGTTGGGCTTGATAAAACTTCTCGCAGAGGGAAACATGAATTTATATAATTCTTCTCAAAACAGGTAGAGAGAAAGGTTAGCAGAAAAGAGGTTCGAAACGAGCGTGATACTAGGGAGTGTGTAGCATGCGCGATGTCTTTACAAGGCGTAGCTTTGATCAATTGGAGATACAAATTCCTCCCCGCACTCCGTTACTCATTCAGCCAATTTCGTGCTTGGTAATGATAAAGCCGCTATGTCCGCGTGCGCGGGAAAGCCCCGAGTGGACATCCGCCAGGACGTTGCACGACCGAGAGCAGCACCGAGCCTCCTGACAAATCGCACGCTTACATGGGAGCAATTCTTGAGAAATGAAGGATTTCTATTCGGCTGCATCCGGCTCCGACACACATTTTAAGATTGTGTCCTGCAATCACAAGCTATTGAAATTTGCTTCACGAGATGCACTGAAAACGCTTCGGAGAACGGGAAAAGGCAGATAAATGGCACCAACCCTAACAGTGTGTGAATTACCATGCTCGCAGTTCCATAGCACGTTGGCAGACACTCGCATGAAAAATAGATTCTTGCGGTCTTTCCTGGCCGAGTTTCTTCTGCTCTCCTGTCCCGTAAGACAGTCCTAGAGCATCGATATCAAGCACAGTACCATGAAAGCAAAATCCAGCCAAATGCATGAAGACCTTACCAATTGAAAGACTTCGAATCAACATTGATTTATGGGACTTTCTTGACTGACTTAGTACCCGATGTTGGAGTCAAACGTCTTATGACGAATGAGATATTTGGTGAACGCCGGATCTGGTAGGTGTTTGCGAAACTTGAAATTTTGACATGTGCCATCCCTCGGAAATACATCAAAGGGTCTCGACATTGCCGCAGAGCCGTCCGGGAGGCAAGCTGTTGACGCAGGTCTCCGCAACTCACTTGTGGAGTGCTTGCAGGACGTATTTCCAAGAGAGCTGCTGCAGCTGCAGAAGTGCCACAGCGAAGATGTTAGACACGACGCACGTCATTAGGAAAGCGTCCAAGGGTCTAGGGACCCTTGGATAATTTTCTCGGTTCCCCGTATCCAGCGGTCTGGATGTTGAGATGCAATGCATTATCTAGTTTAGTGTAGGGTCTTGCTGCATGAAATTAGATCCGTACCTTTCAATCGAGATCAATTAAGCGAAGTTCGAGCAGTGTTTTGGTTTGTATTTTCTGATATCGTTGCTCCGTGTCGTATTTTTCTTTGAAAAACGTCAGCTGAATGATCACGGAGCTATGTTACCCTGTGGTCAGGGAGCGCTTTCCACCCAATTACTGATCTGGAGTGGTGTGAGAGAGTTAGACATTGTGCTGTCATACGCGTTCTAGAGCTTTTCAAAGCATAATCAGGGTCTTCGACGTCATATATTGCTCTTGGACGCTTTCGGACAGTCAGTATGGCAGTTTCGTACCATCAGATATCATTAAATCATGTTTGTGCGAATTAATACGCTAGGAAAAGGGACTGCATAAACAAATGAGACTGAGGAGATGGTGAGATCCTTCTTAGTCGACCTATGGCGACTTGAGAAGAAACGTTTTCACGATCTACATGCGCTTTCTTACGGTAGAGCAGGGCAATCTTTAGCTGGCCGTAGGTGAATGGAATGTTTGTGTCCTTGTCGAGGTATGAAAGGCTCCGAAGCTGGGAAAAAATCCCCGTCTCGGCCGCGGGGCAGTCGGGAGCCAGATTAGGGTCAGCAAAAGTCCAGAGTATTACGCTATGTCCGTGCTTCTGCTGCACATGTAGCATGGGCCAGAACATCAATCAGCCAGGAGCCTCATTCGACCTTGAAATTTGGTGGTGCTGGTGCCCTATGGATGGGCAAGATAGATTCTTGCATTTGCCTCGCCTGGACAAATGGCAAATTTGTATTCGTCAGGTGTCAAGGGTATTCGAATCGGGGCGAATTTGCCACATACTTCGTAGAGAATGCGATTTTATACTGGGTCTGGAAAGCTCCCCGACGTCGTTACACGACGGCGATGCGTTGTGGCTCGGGTATTTGCTAAGCCACTGCAGACGGCAGCATGCACCGCATACCCGCCAAATTTGGATCTCGACGACAGAAACAGTAATTGGGAATCATTGCATAATAAGGCAAGAGAGCCGTCCGTGTTAGGCCATTGACGAAAAGCCTGGGAACCTGTGAAAGAATAAATGAATCAGCCATGTTGTGCAGAACGGTGAAGATCGTGTCGATCCGGTCCACCGCACATTGTTCGTCCCGCGCTCCCACGCGGTGGGGGTATGGACGCACGAATGCCGTATCACACGTGCTGTGTCAATGCCCGAGAACTTTTCCATGAACGACCGTTGGCTCGATTTGGATCAGACGTGGGGCTAGGACAGGCGGTGGAGGAGACAAGGGAGAGCGGCGTCCCGGAAAATGGCAAATGTTTGTCGCTCCCGATCAATCGATGCGTGCGTCGATTCTGCTTCCACACATTTTCCACTCCTACGTCTTTAGTTCTTAGAATAGAAGTTGGGAGTTGTCGGGCAGTCTATCGCCCGTTGCTGACGCTGACTCTGGAGAGGAAGAGATCGTTGTCGTGCAGTAATAGCGGGACCATAAATGTATGCAGATTGCTAAGGTAAGCGTGAGGTTAGGCGCGTCGTCGGCGGCAGAGTGGGGAGGGCGTGCCGAGACGGCGAGGACAGTGGCGTGGGTCGAAACAGCGATGAGCAGCAGGGGTGAAGGCGAGCCATGCATCAAAAGTACCTTTAGTGCCGTTGCAAGTCGCGGTGATGGTTTGTGATGACCCCTCCCAACCCCTCCCAAAGTCCTGAGGCACGACCACTACTCCATCCTCCCGCACCGCTTCCGATGCAAGCTGCAGCCTCCGTCGCCTCGATCGCCATAGTTTGATTATCCTGCACCCAAGTTTAGCTGCAGCTTTAGCCAGGCCCGCATCAACGACCTAGACAATCGTATTCGACAGCCGTCGAATCCCAAGCCGTCTCGGCCGTCAGCCGTGAGCTTTCCCCGTCAATTGGCTGACCGCCCCTTTACCGCCATTTCAGCGCCTCTCCGCCATCTCACTCTCATACTTATTTTCTACACTGGCGGGAAAACAATACCGACAAGGCTCGCAATTTCAACCTTTCATTATCCCTAACCCTTGCTGTCGTCGTGCGACTTCTTAGCCCCAAGAGCTACCCCTCCTGCTTTGACTAGCAATTCCCCTCCTGACCCATGTAAAGCTCCCGCGTTGGCTGCATGATGCGGAAACAATGCTGAACGGAACTGGATTTATGCCGCTCACCCATATCCTCCATCTCTGACACCAGTCATCTTCTGCAAGCAGCACAGACGTTGTCTTCAGGAAAATACATAACGCAGCACGAAACCACTTTCGGACTTTTAAAGCAACCCCATCTGGACTTGGACACTGCCGGGCAGTGCTGAATTTTATTCCGTTGTCAACGACCCCAGGATGGTCGTGGGAAAGGACCATTGCTTTGTTAATTTAATTGATAATTCAAGGACAACATGCCTACTATATGGCGGAGAAAACATTGGCCTCCCTCACCAAGCGTTGAAGACGAAGCAGACGCCCTTGAACATGAAATCCGTTCAGCGTCTACTGTCGATTTGAAGTCTGAAGACGAGGCTCAAAGCCGTGGAAGCGTTGACCAAGTACCTATCATACTCGATGCCGGACGCCCCGGTTCCGATGCAAGCAATCGATCTGTCCCTACAGATGGCGTCAGTGTGGAAAGTCACTCGTCTGATGAGAGCCATGGACCGCCAACGCCGCGTAGCGTCCGGTTTTCGTTTGCTACCAAGGATGCTCCCCCTACAACATCTTCTCATACTCCGACAAGAGCACCTGCGACGAAATCCAACAGTACTGACAAACCGGCAGATAGCAGAAGTTTTGTGAAAGAAGAAAGGCAACGGGGACGGCCGCAAGTTTCACCGATAGATACAGGTCTTACTGGTGACCTGCAAGAGATGATAACTGGCCGAAGGCGTGCCCCATCCCCCTACTCCTTTACCAAACCTGAACCTGAGAATCTCGGGAGATCAGCTGATAGAAACCGTTTTTCGGGAGAGTCCTTTCTATCGCCAGAGGCGGCTAACCCAAAACTACACCTTTCGGTACCCGGCATGGGGCGTTCCTCCTCTGCCGCGCCGAAAACGCAGAACGATGAGGATCACTCTGCCATAGATTCGAGCGGAAGACGACATCGACATCATTCTAGGCGGAGATCTACAAGAGAAGAACTCCATGAACGTGAAAGATCTCGCCAACGGGACAGATCACGGCAAAGAGACACAAGCCGTCATCGTGACCATCGCGAATCAGTCTCCGACCATGAGAAACGATATCACCGTGATCGTGCAAGTTCATTCTCAGATCGCGAAAGGCATCATAAGACCTATCACGACCACGATGACAGACATTCTCACCACGAAAGGACGCGTGAGAAACCGCATCGTACAGACTCTTTCTCAGGACGAGAGCGGCCACGCCGTGGTGAACGTACAGATTCGTTTTCTGCGCGAGAAAGGCCCTACCCGCGGGAAGTTCTCGTCCACGATGATCGCCGAACGTCTGATAGCACGTCTCGCCAAGTGGGAGCTCCTCTCTCAAGATCTACGACAGAAGATCGAGAGGGTGATCCTGACCAGCGGAGACGCTCAGAGAAGCGATTGTCAAAGTCTGACTCTCCGTACGCTTCATCAACTGAAGACAACAAGCCTAAGCATAGAAACTTCCAGCGAGTACTAGAATCTGAAGATGAAGGTCCACGAGTCAAATCTCACAGCAAGCCCCAGCGTCCGGTGCTTGATCCAGCCTTCGCTCACTATTCTTTCGATGGATCCAGCATTATTGAGAAAAGAGATGAGGGTCGAAGATATCGCAAGGACGATGTTGCACCTGGTTCAACAAGACGCTCTTCGGACCGAGATTCCCAAGGCCCACCGTCTGCGTCCTTATCTAAAAGATTATCGAGGACTGCGGAAGACGATTCTAGTAAAGCCTTTGGCGATTCTAAGCGGAAAAGTTTAGCCTCTCCTCGCCCTTCCCCCATGGCTTCTCCAGACCCATCACCTCCAACAAGTCCTCCGCATACACCTCGCGCTACAGATCGTCATTTGTTAGAGCGGCATTCGAGTAATCCTTCTGGCAGAGGCCCAGCAGAGATTACTCGAGTCAGGACACCCTCCCGCGCGAACACTCTAGATCTGCCACCTACTACTACCAATACCACAACTAAGCCTCCTCGACCGTCAAGGACTTCATCGGAAGCTTATCATGGAAGAGCTGTTGACTCAATCACCAATGTGGCTAGATCTAGGGTAGCGTCAATGCAACCATCACCGATTGAAGTCCCTTCACAACATAGCCAATTCCACAGATCAAGTTCTTTTGCAAGCCCTACTACTCATAGCTCGCCGTCTTCACAACGATCATTTTCCTACTCGAGCAATGAAGGTAGTGTCCGGTCATCTACTGATGAGGTCCACAAGATTTCCAATCCTTATCGATCATCCGACCTGCAAATGCACGCTACCAACAATGTCACATACCCGCCACCACGTCCATCTCGCTCGACGCCTTCTTCACAAGAGAAGGTACCGCGCCTTCCGCCTTCCACCCCTGCAGCTGTGGATCTTCCTCCATGCCCGCGCTCAGAACCTGTCAAAGGCTATCATGACTGGTATACGATTAGTGGCCTTGACATTGAAATATGCCCCAGCTGCGTGAAGAGCGTTGGCAATTCGCGTTTTAGAGATCACTGTGTTCCTAACTTCCTTCCTAAAAGCAGAGATCAGGCGGTCCGGTGTGCTTTGAGTCAGCCGTGGCTGCGGCAGGCTTGGACTCAAACCATCAAGCAAAGAAAGAACAATCTCGACATGCTTCACCAAGTCCTCAGCGTTCCCGCTATGGTTACTAAGTCCTGTCCGGGAAAGGCCATGGAAGCCCGTCAGTGGTACCGCCTGCTGAATCCAGAGACCGGAGAACCAGTACACAATTTTAGCGTCTGCTCTGCTTGTGTTCAGAGCATCGACATCGTGCTTCCTCAGTTACGCGGTGTGTTTTTCAGGCCAAGCAGTGCATTGATACAGGAGAGGACGTGCGCTCTTCAGTGTAACAGCAAGCGCTTCGATAGGTACATGGAACTTCTTGACGAAGCAGCTCTTGACTTCACTGTCAACCGCTTGGCAAGGCCAGATATACGAAAATTTGCCGAACACGCACGTCGCACATGCCGCTTGCGTGAGTGTACACGAGACGATGTTGTTCGTGAATCAGCGTGGCATTTCATTCCAGATCTCCCCGAATTCACCATATGTGAAGAATGCTACGATCATTTTGTGTTTCCGCTGCGAGACAGACCAATTGCGAGGGAGATTGGCAAGACGCTGAAACTCGTTCCACACGCAACGAGAGGAGTGAGCTGTCAGCTTTACAGCGATCGCATGAGGAAGAAATTCATGGAGGCTGTCAAATACGGTGACTTCCAGTGTTTGCAATCGGCCGCACAGAGGAGAGTGCAGGTTGAACGACTGCTGCAAGACAAACATCACATGCTCATACAGGATGAACAACATGGCTGGAACAGGAGTGCTGAAAAGGCTAAGATCGTGGAGGAGTGGAAAAGATGGGAATGATTGGCATTAAGAGTGTGGGATATGCCGGTTTGGGTGCATCGGCTTCGTCGTGGTATCGGCACGGTTCAAATAGGTATACAGCTGGAGGACAGGCGCTCGAGCTACCCGGATATACGGTTTTGATTCAACATCGGGAATTGCAATCAGTGCCAGATCGATATAGAATTGGCTATGGTCAGGGGCGCGCAACATACGAAAATGGGGTTTTATCAGGATTATTCTTTGGCGCTCGTTTTGACGTATGGGTTGACGCATGGAGTTTGCTGGCTTCTCAAAACGGGAGACACGGCCGTGCAGAATCTCGGAATTGAAAATTATGAGAGATGCTTAATGAATATGTACGCAGCGTAGGGTTTGAATCAAAGGAATGAGTCAATTCTTTGACGGCCCTTTCATACGCGTTGTACAGTGAATTGGTGCTTTTTCAGGACTTACGACAACCAACTAGGTTGGAGTTTTGCCCGAAGATTGATGTTTTTGAATTGAAACCCAACCTAAAACGTGCATAACAAATCCAATTTCGAGACCAAGAAACAATCGCACAGATTGGGCACAACAATCCACCCAAATTTTTTTTCTAAGTTGGGGCTGTACTCCCCTCTGGGTGTATATCACGTGACTGAAAGAACTGCCAAGCCGAAGATTCCCCGGGGAAACCTTTAATTTCTCGGTTTTCGACCTCTAGAAGTGCTCATATCAACACTCAGCTACGTCGAATTACGGGCTGACCCCTCTCGGTGCGACTCACTCCGCTAGCTAGAGAATGTCTACAAGCCTACCACGACGCTCATAATGCGCCCTACACCCGTGCTGCTCAAGCGTTCTATCTGGAAAGGTAATCCAACGTCCAATTCTCCCCCTCCCTCCTTGTCCGAGCCACCCACCCACCTCCTCTTATCTACATTATTTTTCCTCTCCTCTCCTTTCCCCTCTTTTCCACATCTAATCCTGTAAACCACTCCGTCCCTGTTGTTCTCCCCCCCCCCCCCCCCCCCCCCCCCCCCC
>JAGFML010000151.1:0-38346 GCA_021030945.1 Pyrenula aspistea
GGGGGGAGGGGGGGGGGTTACTGACTAGGGTAGAGAGGACAGATTACGGATGTATGAGTTTGGTGATTCACATTCATGTAAATTATAGGATATCTTGGTGTATGGGTAGAGCTGACGATTACAATATTTCGAGAGCGCGCTCGTTGCTTTTACGAAATTCTTTAAGCGGTAACGGGATTTTTTGGGTGGGTGTTTGGAGGTGGTGTCTAATGCCATTTGTTTTTGCTTTACATTTTCCTCTTTTTGGATTTTTTTCTCTAGGAGCTATGTAGATGACCTCGGGGAGTTGTAACTCTGTATATGTAAATTTGAATGGTAGGGACTGGAAAAGTCACGTTTTCTGCGCGGTGAAATTCTGGGCCGGTTCCGTCGGCCCGCGGGGGTTTCTACCACTTAGCATGTGCGTTGAGAAGATGGAGATACATGGCCTTTTTTTCCATCTGTATTGGCATTAGGCATTGGATTTGGTTGGGTTGTTTATCTAGATTTTGAGTATGGTGTTTAAATTGTCCAGTCTAGCTAAGGTAGAGCGGGTCCTGCAGTGGCCGCCGTGCCTGGCGTGGCCTGAAGGGCATGCTGGGCTTTAAAAATGAGGTTTATCTCGCTCTATCAATCTCAGTACTGGGTTTTGGCTTCTCCTACGCAACTCCACACAGTTCACTCACGATGCCGAACCTTGCGGCTCTTCTGCTCCTCGCCGCTTCTTGCGCCAGCCCTTCCCATGCTGCCCCTCAGAAGGCAAAGCGCCTCGACAATGGCGTTGGGAAGACGCCGGCGATGGGCTGGAACAATTATAACGCTGGCATCTCTCCGACCGCCGCAAATGCGGTTACCGCAGCGAACGCGTTTGTCAGTCTCGGGCTGAACAGGCTCGGGTATACGTACGTCAACCTCGACGACGGCTGGAGCGCGAGCACCCGCAACTCGAGCACCCATGCGCTCCAGCCCGATTCGGCCAAGTTCCCCGGCGGGATGAAGGCCGTCGCGGACCAGATCCACGCGTTGGGCCTGAAGATGGGGCTGTACGGCGACGCTGGGACGGCGACGTGCTCTGGCTTCCCCGGGAGTCTTGGGTATGAGACGCAGGACGCGGAGACGCTGGCGGGTTGGGGGATCGATTACTGGAAGTACGACAACTGTGCCGCGCCCGCGGGGAACTCGGAGCCGAGGTACCAGGCCATGTCGACTGCGCTGCTGGACTCTGGGAGGGAGATTGTGTATAGTCTGTGCAATTGGGGGGCGGACAGCGTGTGGACGTGGGGCGCCAGCGTCGGAAATAGTTGGAGGGTTGGCGGAGACATTACGAATAATTGGAATTCGATTGCAAGCATCGCAGGGAATAATGCAGCGATCGCGGGCTATGCGCAGCCCGGCGGGTTTAATGACTTTGACATGATGGAGGTGGGGAATGGGGTGCTGACGGCGGCGGAGGAGAGAGCACACTTTGGGCTGTGGGCGATCTCGAAGAGCCCGCTGATTCTGGGTACAGATTTGACCAAGATTGCGGCGAGCAGTTTGGCGGTGATTTCAAACAAGGCGGTTATTGCAGTGAATCAGGATTCGTTGGGAAAGGCGGCGACGACATTTCAGCTGAGTGGACAGAGTGCGCCAGTGAGTGGGCAACTGTATCCATACTGGGCGGGACCTTTGAGCGACGGGGTGGTGATCGGGTTGGTGGCCGTCAACGGAGCGGCGACATTGAGCGTTAATTTTGCGGACGTCCCTGGGTTGAGCGCCGGGACGTATAGCTGGACAGAGCTGTGGGGTGGAACTACTGGAAGTGGCACTGAAGTTAGCGCTACTTTGGCTAGCCATGATATGGTGAGTTCTGCGTCTTATTCCGAATATCAGTCTGGGTCAGAGAAGAAGGAGCGGCAGGCTGACAGCGTGGTGCGATCTAGGCAATCTTCAAGGTATCAACTGGCAAAGCTGCGACCACCTCGAGCAGAGCCACCTCGACAACAGCGTTGTCGACCACGGGTATAAAGACGACTTCAACGGCGACCTCGAAAGCCACAACTGCAAGCACCACGGCGAAAGTAACCTCAACATCGAAGCCTAGTACGACCACCACTGCGCCGTCCTCAACGATCTCGAAGTACGGACAATGCGGGGGTATCGGGTATACTGGCGCAACAGTCTGTATGTCGGGTTGCACGTGTACTGTGTTGAATGATTATTACTCACAGTGTCTATAATGGAAATTTGGAGTGAAATAGAAATACTGATCAACTGGGTGACCGTAATGGTCCTGACAAATATCCCTCTAAAAATCTCAACATGCATCTTTCTAAAGCAGTATGTCATCGCTTTTCATGCCGGTGGTATGTGATAGAGGAGGACTCCAGTGTGCACTGGTCGAAACATGAGCGACGGAAGATATCTCAACGCTTGCAGTTCAACAAGACTCTACCATGAGGCACACGCCAAGACTTTAGTATGTTCGGATTTGTTGATTATTGAAAATTCTCTGGGAAGCGTCGTTTATATGTCTTACACCTATCAACGGCAATTTTAAAGACATTGCATATTCCTCCGCCGTTTCCGGGATCAAGATGGGGATCGGCAATGCACTTTTCAACTACTTTACCCTGGTCAGAGCCGTTAGTGAGTCTATTTCTCTTGGAAAGATGGGTACGGCGCATACAGTAGAAGTGACTGGAGAAGAAGATGTACCCAGGCGTAATGCAACGTTGCCATGGCGTTTCCGGATCCAATTTTTTTCATTGGGAATGAATGCGGCCTTCAGCTTTGGGTGCGTATGGAGAGTACTAGCAAGGAGCGCGAAAAGGTTCCCGTGAAGAAAAATTCTTGTTGTTGAGGCATCGTATGGTCCGGCCAAGATAACAACCTTGAGGCTTTGCAGATCATTGAGCCCATCGTGGCGCTTGAGCACATGTGATAGCGGGCGTAACTTATGAAATAATTTCACCTGCAGAGGTGGATTTCCTTCTTGCATTCCTGTTTCCCAGATTTCGAACTTCCGCAGAGGGCCTAAGTACACGGAATATACAAGATTCTTGATATTGTACAAGATGTGGTGAGCTTCCGAGTAGCATTGGTTGCACGTCCTCATAAGCGCGCCATTGCACGATGAACCTGGACGTAATGGGGAAGAATAGTCGAGTGTGGGTTCTTCGAGAGGTTGGTAGCCTGTGTCAGCCAGATTCGAATATACTATCATCCTCAGCTCAACTGGCAGACCTAGAAAGGTTGGGGCCATGTATTCGTTGAAGAGCTTGCGAGTGAGGTTGCAATGTGTGAAGTCTAGGCTTCTGTAATTTGAAATAGTTTTAGGATTAGAGAAAGGTGAAATGACATGCAGTTACCGTATTCAGTGCTCAAGTCAATTTCGTTAGGTGTCTGATCAATGAAGGGAGCAGTTGAGGCAGCAGAGCAGATAAGGCTAGCTATCCCAGTGTGCGGACTTGCAGGGGCACACTCTGACAGATGAGTGCCGATGTAAAAGGTTTGAGCAACGAGTGAAGTCTATTGACCAGGTTTTGCTGAAGCCTCAGTCCATTCACACAAATCTAGGGTTACCTCTTTTCTAACTTTGACGGCGGACTCCCTCTCGGCGTTAGAGTTCCGCTCCGGGGCGGTTCGGAGAAGGGAGCCGGAATCCCAGGCGCGCGACGCCTGTGCATGAAGCGCGTAAAGCGTGGCTTTGGACGCGTGGTGCAGTGCCATGAAACGCCAGGTGAAACGGAAGAGCAAATACTGCCCGACACAGCGAGCCTAGATGCATGCGTCTATCCACTGGTATTGCATCGCTGCTCCGGCTCTCTCCAGCGTCCTTTCAAGGCTTTGGTGTTCTCTCGCACCATTCCCAAGCGGGTAAGGCGCCCTCCCGGAAGCCGCCAACTGCTTTGAGCAGGCGATTGGCTCCCGCCGCCGAAGCACACAAGCTGTAACACTCCCCCATTCCGCATTGCCTACCTTATTGTCCATGATTGAACCCCGTTCTGCGACTCGATGCTCCAACCTGATTCCAGACTTTGACTCGCCCTCACTGTTCACGAATTCTCATTCTCCGTCCAGCTCGTTTCGCCGCTTGCAGGCGCTCTCTGCAGCCAAAATAGAGGGCCCCCAAGCCCAACCCTGGACACAGCTGCAACCTTGCCCTGCCGCATCCTCCACCTTCACACTTCCAAGTGAGGGAATCTCTTCATCTTCTCAACGCTTCTTGAATGTTTCTGACTCTTCATTCATCAGGCCCTCCCCCAACTGCCATTGTGCTCTTCTTTCCTCCGGCGATAAGGCGGCTTCACGCCGTTGCTTGCGTTCCGAACAGTACGCCTAAGCCACTCTCCCCACCTTTCCCTATCAGATGATGAGCCTTTGTCGCGTTCTCCTGACAGAGGGAGAGAAACCAGACGCTAACAGACCCTTCACGTTGAAGCCTAGACATATTCCCGAAGAACCTGGCGGTTGGAGAGGATACCTCGCCCTTTTTCGCGAACAGCATAACCAAAGATCTGAGACTCCGAGCTTGAACGTGCTGAACAGAGATAGCGACCGCTTCTACGAAGAACAAATGAAGATGGTTGTTGCCACTATAAAGTATACCTTTGCCCGGAATACTTCCGCTATCGTTCTGTTGCTAACGGCTGCGGCTGGATAGATGCGTGGTGGTCGGTGACGGTGCCGTCGGGAAAACATGTCTCTTGATCTCGTACACGACAAACAAATTTCCTTCTGAATACGTCCCAACAGTCTTCGACAATTATGCTGTGACCGTCATGTAAGTGCGAGTATCTTCTCATCTGTCAGCAGCTCTCCCAAGAGTCATTTTCCCCACCTTGACGTGAAGGCTGCCTCATCGGACATTGAGCAAGCACAATACGTGCGCATATGTTTTGGCGACTTATGACATCATTCAAAGCTGCAGAAAGATTTGGGGTACACCTCAGGGACCTCTCCGAGCAATGTCTTCATGCAAACGATGGTCTTGTGCTTTCGAAACGTTGAACGGCCTGCGAAGTGTTGAGAGAGTGTCTACTGAGCTACGCCTGTACTCTCACTTTGTTACGATCTGAATGTCCTGTTTAAGGTTTCTTGGTTGACAAGTTGTGTCTCGTAGGATCGGTGATGAGCCGTACACCCTTGGCCTTTTTGATACTGCCGGTCAAGAAGATTACGATCGACTACGACCTTTATCATACCCACAGACAGACGTCTTTCTCGTCTGCTTCTCAGTGACCTCACCGGCTTCATTTGAAAACGTTAGAGAGAAATGGCTGCCCGAGGTCCGACACCACTGTCCCGGAGTCCCTTGCTTGATTGTGGGAACACAGACCGATCTGAGGGATGATGCAAGTGTAAGGGACAAGCTTGCAAAGCAGAGAATGCAACCAGTACAAAAGTCAGATGGCGAACGGATGGCAAAGGAAATGGGAGCTGTCAAATATGTGGAGTGCAGTGCCTTGACGCAGTACAAGTTGAAGGACGTTTTCGATGAGGTAATTGGGAATTACCATTAACTTTGTCCCTTAACTGACGTATGTGCAGGCAATTGTTGCGGCATTGGAGCCCCCACCAAAGAAGAAGCCAAGGTGCCTGATTCTGTAACCACATAACCGAAAGACCCTCAGAATGTGAGTTTTAAGTGAAAGTTCATCGTTCCATCTTTAACTCGGAATCTACACAGTCAATCTTGTCCTTGTGCATCCCGCCTTTGGATAATGAGCTGGGTATTTTGAACTCGAGTCCCCCTTAGCTGCACACATATGATCCTCATTCACTTCCCACCGTGCAGCAATATAAAACCAGCTTCTCTGTTGCTCCTCTTTCCCAGCATGCGCACGCTTCCGTTGGGTTCAGCCTAGCAGCAAAGAAACTTTCTTGAAAGGAGTCGACAAGCTGCCATCACCTTTCTGTGGCGCTCTACACCTTCGCTCCTTTCAAGACAGCTGGGCGAATGGTGCCTCTGGCGTTGGTGTTTCTCACAGTTTTCTCGCTTGCACAAGACCAGATCAAATTAGAACAGAGAGATATGGCAACCTGAGGCGTGGATGGTGCTTCTGATTCGGCTTTGGCTCGGGCTCGGTTCTCTTGGCGAAGGGCTCTTCTTGTCTTGCTTCTACTTCTAAGGTCCTCTGTCTTAGCGGAATACAAAGAAACTTTGACACCTAGGACTCTTAGTTGCGTTGTCCTATCTATGACATTAAAAGACGAACTTGGTGGCATGCAGGCAGCTACTGATCAGGCTAACCCAAAGGACTCGGTGGCTCGACTTGTGAATTGAACAGTCAAACGCTCTCAGTAGTATCATGCAGAATATCCGCAGAGGCCTAAAGAGAGGTGCATGAGGGGCTTGCCAGGGCATCTTGAGCGCTGTAAACACGCGAACATGGAACGTGAACAATTATTTGTCACGTGAGTGCCATTACCAGGAAATAGTAGTTCCGCACTTGAAAAGAAAGGGTCATAAAGTCGTCGACCTGAAGCGGCTGAACTTACAGGAATGAAAAGGAATAATAAGAGTTGTTTGTCTGCAAGCGCTTGTGTGTGAAGGGACGATTGGGACCTCGTTTTAATATGCTAGACCCGCCAGTCTACACGACAGTAGATGTGAGCGGATTTGAAGAGGCGACATTGAAGGACACATCACGAATTGTTCGTGATATGATGGGATTCTACTTGTCCGCCAGTACAGGCTCTTTACTCCCAGCGAGTGAGACGGTCCTCCAGATTAGGTAAGTTCTTAGCCAGATACGCACATTGAACAGAGTTTTCCGTTTGACCGTGTTCAGCCAAGATCAGCCATGAGCTGACACTCACTTACCACTTACCACTTACAACCAAACCAAGTGCGGAGAAACCGAGGCAACGGCTTCCCACTGCAGAAGCATCCCATATGATTCCGTCGTCACGGGTGCCGCTTCTGCATGTCTTGAGCGATCAAGGTTGCCAAGTCTCTAAGACCTTGAAAGCCGCTAGAGCTATAACAATGAATCTACACCTAAGGTACCTATGCGAGTATCCTCTTTCGTCAAGATAAGAAGCGTCTGATCTGCCATCATACATAATGAATTCTAGTAAGTACCCACTTTTGCTTCAATTTCGTCCAAAAAGTTACCAATCTGAATTTGGTCTCTTGTCGCATTTCTAAAGTTAAACCTTCATCATCTTAAAGGCAGTATCAAAAACCCGTTCCTCCGTGGTCTAGCGGAGAAAGGAGAGCAACTCCTCTCCCGGCTATCAGGACAGCCAATAGACAGTACATCAGAAACAGCTACTGAGCAGCATGGAATTCCCACTGTACGTTCGACAATATCCTTTCTCCCTTCCCTGTTACTACTTCGAATCATTTTGACGCCTCATTTGAAGCCCACAAATCCCCCTCATAATACCCCTCCCCGCGGCGAACCCCTCTCCTTCACCGTCTCCGTCCTCGGCCAGACCAAAACGCGGAAACCCTTTGTCGAGATCGGCCGCGACGGTGGCGGCGGCGGCTGCGTTAACGGCAAACACATTGTCTTGTTCAGCGACACGCTCGTACGGGGATGGGGACCGATTAATAATACGATCTGCTATTCGGATCCGCAGAATCCGGTGGAGCTGGAGGACTTTGGGGAGGACGGAGTGCCAAGGGTAGGGGTGCCGTATATTGATGAAGGTACGTATGTGTTGTTCAAGGGACGGGGAAGAAAGGGATTAGGGGGCCTAACGCGGAAGGTAATACAGAGAAGGAGTATACGGACAAGGGGGGCGGGAAGACGAGGGTTGTGATATGGCCGCAAAGTATTACACCGATCACGACTTTCCGATACTCGTAAGGCACGACCTTGGACCTAACGGTGAACCCAGGCATGATCATTCCTCTCCCGGGAGACACAACGCGCGGAATCGGTGTGGCGCCGGTATCCATCCAGTCCGCGCCTGGCGCGCCTCAGCCGAGCCGAGAACTCTACAATTCCCTATACACCATCACCGCGGGGGACCGACCGATCGTCGAACGTACGGTCCCGAAGCTATGGCACGTAAGTAGGCTTAAAAAACCCAATCCTCCCCTGTTTTTTCCCGCGCTTGAAGTAGTAGATAAAAGCCGACTCAAGAGTTGAATTTGGAAACAGGACGGGAGCGTCTTCTACGGCACCTTCGCGACCTACCTCGACCCCTTCGACTCCATGCTCTACTTCTTCGCCGCCGAAGGCACCTTCCACACCCCGAACACCGGCCTCAAGCTCGCCCGCGCCTCGCTCGACTCGTACACCGACAAATCGAAGGTGTGAAAAGTCCCCCTTCCTTCCCCCTCGTCTCCCCTATCCCCATATGCCAACATAGACAAAACAGTGGTCCTTCTGGACCGGGCAATCCTGGTCCCCGCACCCCCCAAAACCCCATACCGCAAAACCCATCTTCCCCAACCTCCACTCCTCCGGCGACGTCTTCTACTCCCCCCACCTTCGCACCTACCTGGCCGTCTACTTCCTCGGCATCGCCGACTCCACCTTCCGCTACCGCTACGCCCTGCCCGACCCCGCCAGTAATGGGAGAGTTAGCCTGACGGGCCCGTGGTCGGAGGATTTTGTGTTGTTTGATAGCAGTAAAGTGAAGAAGAAGGGGGGAGGAGGGGGGTATGGGTTTAATTATGCGGGGCATGCATATCCGCATTATGATGCGAGTGGGGAGACGCTGGTGCTGAGCTGTACGAGTAGTGATGGGGTGACGCCGTGGTTTTTTAGGGTGAGGTTTTGCGGCGGTGGCGGTGGGGAGGGGAAACAGTAACGAGGGAGAGCGGGACCGGGGGGGAAGGGAGGAAGAGGGGAGGAGGGGAGGAAGGCAAGAACGTAGAGAAATTGACAAACTAAAATATAAAGAAAAAAAAATGCTCGATCTTGTGAACTAAATGACTGGCTGACTGGCTGGCTGGCTGACTAAGTGACTAACCGCCCGCCTTTGTTCTGCTCCCGCGGAATCGGGAATTGGCAAGGTTCTATACGGACAGGCAGTGATCAGGAACCAGAATAAGAACCAGAATAAGAACAAGGACAAGAAGGCTTGGGGGTAGAGATTTTTTTGGGGGGGGGGGGAAATGAAAGAAAGTCGTTCAAATTGAAGGCAAGATGGCGGCTATACGGATGGGAATAATAGGGAGTGATGTTATGCAAAGTGTCTTTGCGTTGGAGGGGTTTCCCTTAGACATGGTGGTATGCGATGCCTAGCCTGATCTGACATGGTCTGGCCGTCCGATACGGGATTAGGGAGAGAGGGGAGTGGAGAGGACGATGGGTAGCTAGCATAGGATTATTTACGTTTTTGTTTTCTAGCCGTGACGAGTTTAAAGGCAGGGGGGGGGAATTGATCGAGGGGATGGGGTGGTGTGGTGTGACAAGATCAATGGATTTAAGGTTGTGGATATGCAGGATTGACGTCTAGGACAGGGAGGGAAGGGAAGGGAAGAGAAGGGAAGGGAACGGATAAGGAATCTGGACAATAAATATACCACGGAGCGGGCAATTGGAATTCTAAGCGGAACTAGCCAGAGCATAGACGGGCTCCTGTTATCGGCGAGGTTTAAAAAGGGCACTGCACGCGCCGACGTCTGGCGAGTCCTTCAGTTCCGAGCGCCGCTCTCCCTCTCCTCCTTCTCCTTCTCCTTCTCTCTCTCTCTTATTTACACACATCCGCATCCACCGTAAAGTAGACCGCAATATCGATCATATTGCTAAACGTCACGCCCTTGATCCCGAACGCGCCCTTCTCCACCTCGCCTTTAGTCGGGTAGACCTCGTAGTCGCACCCGTCGAAGCCGTACCAGTGGAACGCGTCCAACGGGTCGCAGTCTCCGACCCAGTACACCGTTGCGGACTCGGGTCTCCCGTCGCCGGAGGACGGATAGATCTGCTGGCAGCCGGTACCGTAGACGGGGAGAGGGACGGTGCCTTGCGTTGGGAGTATGGAGGGGTCGTAGGAGGGGGCGGAGGTGTCGAGGAGGATCTCGCCGGACTGCGGGGCCATTTCGGAGCCGCCGGAGAAGTCGACGCGGAGGATGGTGGCGAGGGTGGAGTGGGTGAGGAGGATGGTAGAGAGAAGGGTGGAGAGGAGGGGGGAGGGGAGGAGGAGACGCATTCTTTTTGGAGGAGGGTTGGAAAACGTTGGTGTGAAGGATTAAGGCAAGCACGAGGGATGCTTCGCACCAAAAGACGTGGTGTGAAGAGCGGGAGGATAGAAATCCACAGTGAGCTTTTATCTTGAGCTTAGAAGCAAAAATTGAACTTCGTAGGAAGGTGACTGTTTAATCCGCTTACCTCGAGCCAGCTCTTTATGCGGTTGCCTCATCATTTTATAAGGCTGCCCGTCGGTATCATTCCCTAAACATGTTCCTCGCCGTCTGCGAAAGAGCCTCAAAAGCTTAATGGGGATCGGGAACCTCGCGATAATCTTTTGACTCCGCCCATCATCCCAACAGCGCTAATACTCTAGTGAATTTTGATTCAACGCATCGCGGCTGATTCCTATCCTATCCGGGCATCTTCTTATCGATTGCAGCGGATTAGCAACGATATATTCTGTGTTAGGGTCGCCGAGGTAGAGAGAATACAAAGTTCAGACGGTCCCGCCCCTCATTTATCTCGGAGTCTGTCATATGAAACTTTTCGTCTGAGGCGGAGACCATAGCAGAGCATGGACTTTTCTAGAGGGAGGTGCATTGGTGGAGACATGCTCTTTCGGGCTCATAGAATCTTCCTAATTAGAGATTGAAGCAGGGGAGCTCTATTGTTAAAAGGGGAACACAAGCACGAAACGGTCAGCGGGTGTCGTGGCCCCGTGGGTCGGAAAGGGGCGAAATATGAGGCGGAGTCTACGACTTTAGAGCGGAGGCGCGATCTCACCGTATTTAGTATACTACCAGTCAGGAACGGTCAGTTGGCGTTAAGAACAATCTAAGTCTCGATGGGAAGTGCCGTCGCTAGTTTAGAGACATTAGGCCGTAGATACGGTCGCCGTACTTGCTCATAAGGTACCTTAATGTTGGAGGGACGAGGAGCGGATTTTGTTTCTTGGCGACTTGGTCCTCGGCAGTTCCGGACAGACGCCAAACAGTCCGACAAACCAAATGTAGTGTTAGTATTGCTGAAAACAGCTAGCGTGATCTTCCTCATGCAACGCCAGTCTGAGATAGGCATTTTCGACGCCTTATTTGGGAGCTAGCTCATGTTAACCGCGTACCAGAGAGTGATGGACATCCCGCAGACTTTCTATTTGCCGAGAGCACTAGCTGGCTTCGAAAGTTCTTACCAGCCATCGTGGTCACCCATATTATCTCGCTGTCGATGACAACTTCGTATAACAGAATTGGATCATTGGTGTATGTCTCCTTTACCTTCCAGGGACAGACAACGTTGGGTGACGCCACATTTCCACAGGAACCTCATCTGTGTGATTAGAGAATTGTGGGTACGAACACGTCGACTGGTAAATTAGGTATGATTTTGAACCCACCATGCTGCTGCTGATGATGCCGCCGAGCGAAAAAACGAATTTAAGATCTTAACGCGTGTCAAATCTAGTTGCTTCTTCTGCACGTCAATCAGCCAAATGCGCCAGAGGAGGCCCGTGTCACACATTGAGCTATCACGGAAGGATATGGGCTCCGAACGCCGCTCAATGCCACCTTCATCAGCTTCCTGTAGGGTGCAATGGATCAGAAGCAGCCAGCCGACTTCTTGGTATTTAGCTTTTGAAGATTAGGCGTTCCCACAAGTCTATGTGTCCAAATCGGTTCAATCCGAGGAGGAATTGGCATTGCGTGATGGGACTAGGAAATCCCCACAAAAGCCACATAGAAGTGAATAAGGTACCCGGAGCGAGCCGAGCCTTGACATTACATGGTAGTGGTCCACAATGCGTGTCATCTCATATTTGTGGAGGTAGACTAGACCAGGCCCCTCTTGGAGCCGTTCTCTCAGGTCAGGCGCGATCTGACATGCACCATTAGCGTTTTTCATCTCCTATCTACCATGTCCCGATCAAGGATTTACTACGATCAGCGTGACCTCTAAGACCAGAAGGCCAAGCCAACCTTTGTCCAATTTGGCCAGAAACATTAGCAGCCCACCAACTTTACAGCCAGAAAATCTTCGTCTTTAGGTGCCGATATATGCTTACAATTTGTTCTTCGCCGCTGCCCCGCAGACGAAATCCCGAGCCTCCGTCCCCGTTCCCTCCACACCACTGCCCTCGAACAAACGGTCCACAATGTCAGTATCAATCTCTGAGCACAATTTCCCTAGGTCTGTGCCGCCGGCATAAGCCCCCGCAACCTGCACGGCATATAGCGTCGTGAAAATGTAACTCAGACCGAACTGATTATCGGGGAATAATTGATTGTTGGCCAAACCTGGATCGTAAAGCTCAATTGCCGCGGAGGCACAGACTTCGGTTTGGACAATTGAGCCGTTGATAGCTGGTGTGGAGATTTCGTCGAGACTGGCTGGATTGACGGCGCTGCAGAGCTTGGCTTGGTTGCCTCCATTGGCGATGAGCTCTACGTAGAGAAGTGCAGTCGCCAGTCTATCGATAAGGCTCTGGACATTGGGTTGGAGGGTAGGAATTGGCGAAGCCGTCGGCGTGAACGGCGGGAGCGAGTATGTGTTGACCGGGGTCGGAGTGCTTGTCGTTGATCCCAAGCAAGAATAACTCGTCTCTGTTGTCAGAGGCGAGGTGATGATAGTACTCGGTGTTCCCTTCCCAGCTGTTTAGTTGAATGGAAGGAGAAATATAGGTGAAGACACTCTCACAGATGGAACTAGTCCACCGAACGTTTCAACCACGAGCAAACATCCTGAGCAATCAACGCCGCTCGTGGTTGTAGCTGTTGATTCGAACGTCGTGAAAGGTGGGAACGGGTTCCCGAACACTGGCTCCAGCGTCGTGCATGACGCTGAAGAATTGGACTGGGCGACGCCATACGAGAAGACTCGAAACAAGATAGCAAGAAAGAGATCTCTGCGGGCCATTATGCTTTAGTCTGAAGACTGCCCGGCAACGACTTACTTGGGCGATGTAGAATACAAAAACACCCCAGAGCTCTTGATGAGATTCTGGCGCCGAAGACTTCTTATAAGAAGTAACAATGCGCGAATATCCGGCGGAAAGCCTGAAAATGATGGTGCACTTGGTTTCTCCGGGGGGCACCGGGTAAACGGCTTGTCCAGTCAACTTTCCTGGTTGTTATGGGAAATTTGACATAATTAAATCCCTGATGGTGTTTTCGAGCTGCATCGAATTTCGGAAACACTATGGCATGCTGTAGAATAAGCAAGCGACCCGCCTAGAACGAAAGCTTTACGAAGAACCTAGTCTCCGTTGATCAGCTCAAGAAAGGACGAACCTTAGACAGATTCGAATTAGGATACTGCAGGATGAAAGTATTCGAGACTCAAAGTGATTCAAACGCTGCTTGAGATGATAATTCAATCCGACGCGACAAACAGTCCCACAGAAGCCCGTATTCCTACGCTGACACAATGAGCGTCATTCCCGCCGTTCGATTCATCGCTGATCGAGCAAGTAATCGTAATCCGTCAAGGAAAAGCAAATGGGGACAGAGTAATTTTCCACGGATCATCTTCTGCGGTCAGGACTGGTGCACCGCAATGAACATACATATGCCCGTGGAAATTAGGTTGAGGACACCTTTTAACGCACTGTCCCTAAGCTCGTTCGATTACGCCATCGGCTATTGAAAATGAACATCTGATACAGTACTCGTGATCTTTGTCTTCGAAGGGCCAGATATTGAACGATTGCACAAGCGAATATTAAAGTTATTGTGAAGCTAGAGTAGGAGAGACTTAGCTTGCGTAACATGTTCTAAAATAGTCGGCTCGCCTCGGAGATGACGGCGTCAAAAGATAGCTTGGTCTGGAACGGACTTGCTGCAGAGGTACGAAGGACGAGAAGTCCAGTGATGCTGATTGATTCATTCTGCAAGCATAGAACATTGATGAAAGGTGTCCCAGTTGTTTTGTCCAGTTGAAGTGGTATGAGAAATTTGAAATGAAGATGCAGAATAGCGTCACCATTTTTGATAGATCGGTAGCGCCGCCGCCATGTGCTGCAGATATTAGTCATTTGTAAAGTCAAGTCATATCGCAACTAATGTGCTTAATTGCGGGGTTTGGAAAAAGAAAGTTCAGATCCCATGGAGATCAACAGAGAAGCAGATTCGGGATTCCCGTTTAGGGAATCGTACACAGAACGTGGATTGGAGACTACTTGGTAACACTTGGATCAGCAAGGCTGCATATTGACCTACCAGCAGATCTGACGATCCATAAGCGCCAATATGAACTGCCACTGCTTGAATGGTGATTTTCAATTACGAAAGGAGTGTGACGTTTCTTGTTGCGATATTCATAGTGGTGTTGAATTCTTGTTTTCTTAAGTATATTAGAATTTAGGTGTCTATGCTGTCTGAGCGTATTGATCTTCGCTTATAGCCAGAATTAGTTTGACCTGGTCACGGAAATATAGATGTTCGCGTGGAGGGAAGTTGTGGTGCTGGTATTGCACAATCATGTTCGTGAGGGTCAAGGGAGCTAACAAGCGTCCAACCTAAGTATGATGAACTCGGCGACGGAGATTGTGAGCGTGCAGCTCGAGGAATAGCTATAGGCTCCTCTATCAAGCAAGTTGCTAATAGTCGGCCGATGGTTCCGATATCGTGATTTTGGAGGCGCATATGTATCCGAGAGATCTCTGTCCATACTGTAAGGTTCGATCCAGATGCAGAGTATAACGCCTAAAACCGAGAGTGAGCAGAGCAAAATATTGTTCGTCTGGAATGCCTTAGAATATGCATCTTTGACGAACATTCGCTCCTCAAGGTTCTGCATGGTTGGTATCAGGGGGATGAGCCCCGTGGCATCTTTGGAGAATTCTGTAGCGCGGTATTTGAGCACGGGAATCTTTAGTAGAGTCTGCGGGATCTGGTTTTGAAATATCGTTCCGCTCATTGCGACGCCAAGAGCTGAGCCTAGGTCACGGACAAAGGCATAAATCAAGACAGCGTCCACCGTGTCATTTGTTGAAGTCGCTGATTGTATGGTAAGGCGCAGAGACGAGACTAGGAACCCAGTTCCAAGTCCAGCGATGGCCATAGGACATGCCCAACTGGCTGTTGACGCGTGAGTGCTGCTCCCAAGAATGCTTAGGAGCGCAAGTCCCAGAGCCTGGAGGCCAAAACCAATGAAATTGGCCCAGCTATATCGACCTAGGTACGAAATTAAGATCCCCACAAAGACGGCGAGCATATCCACCAGCCCAGCGTAGGGTAAGACAGAGACACCTGAAAGGATAGGCTGAAATCCCCGTGTGGCCTGCGTCCAAAGTGGGATGAAATAGATTTCACTATAGACCACGGCGCCGATGATAAAGGTTTGGGTATACGCGGCGATGAGGGTGCGATTTGTGAAGACTCTGCCGGGGATGAGAGGGTTGACTGATACGATGTGGCTCTCGTGGTAGGCAAACCAAACAAGGCCCGTGATGCCAATGACAATCGTTTCGATGGTGGGCCAGGAACGCCACGAGAAAAGAATACCACCCCATGTAAGTGGAAGTATCACGAACGTGATCGATGGAGTAAATAGAACCATCCGAACCTAGTCAATGCGTCCTAAACGCGCAATCACCGATGTCGGCTGCACCTGATCCCGTAGACTTAGGAATGGCACAATGACTAGCAGAGAAATAACGAGAATCGGGATATTAAACAGTAAATTCCATCTCCAGGAAGTCTTCTGTGCGAATACCCCTCCAGATATCGGACCTAGCAAACAACCGCCCGCATACGCAGCGTTGATGACGCCAAAAAATCTGCCCCGAAGGCGAAGCGGGACAATATCGGTGACAATCACTTCCGGCAACGACATCATTCCTCCTGCGCCAATGCCAATGAGCACGCGTGCGATGATTAGAACGCCGGGGTTATGGCTCCGGAGCCCAGAGACGTTCCGAACAGGAAAAGGACGAGAGAAGATATCGTGAGAGCCTTGCGACCAAAGTACTTCGACAAGTGGATATAGATTGGTTGTGTAATACTTGCACAAAGCAGAAAAGACGTTGCGCTCCAGAAAGCTTCGATACCGTTGCTGTGAAGACTCCTGGATATCATCTGACCGTAAATTAGCTGAGGCTAGGAGATAGGCTTGATAGCATACAGGCAAGGCCACTCCGAGGATTCCGTCATTCATAGCCACCACGAAGATCATTAGGAAGAGAGAAAGAAGGACGACATAGAGCTTGACATCTGGTTTGAACGAGTGGAGTTCATTCTCCAGAGGCGTAGTCGGCGAAGAGGCGATGGATACATCTTGCAGCAGCTGTCTCGTGGGCGAGGCCTCTCTGCATGGTGAAGTCTTGAACCATATTTTCACGATGGGAGTGAAAGAGTGCCTACGTGAGCAAAGAATCTCTTCAAGGGTATCCTGAATTTCCTCGTGAAGACACGACCAGACGTCAAGATCTCGGTGAAGGACATGATTTGGCAGAAAATAGCAAACGCTTGATACAGGATATGAGATACTGTTCAATATCATAGAGGAAAAGACAAAGATATGCCATGATAAGGACAGCAAGTCCAGAATGCCAGGAAAACACAGCCAGATATGGTAGTCAAAAGTTGACATTCCATGCACGATGGAAGGGATTGTGCCTAGTGGAGTAATGAGCCATCGTTACATTGAGGTCAATGTACGCAGTGGGTGCCATCTTCATGGGTTGGAAAGCTCGAAAAGGAAGGGAGGCCTGGCAGCAGAATCTTGACAAGCTCAATCCTTTGGTTTTCGCTCACAACCAAGTTCTGTTCATATTTGTGCGCAGGTAGAGTAGACACGTACCCTGCCCGAAGAGGCAGATAAGTGCTAGCAAGGAGACTGTTCATTCTAGACAGGCGGTCAGAACTAGAGAAGAACAAGGTAGGAGGTGGGATGCTCCTACGATCTATTTTGGGGGGCCCGTCACTCGAAGATTCCTGGTAAGGACCTTCAACTGTGGTCAGCTCTCCGTGTATGGGTTAGCCCTTTGATATCGGGCAAGTCATCCTGAGGTTTTTTGTGCGAAGTAGTGAACAAGAAATTTTCCAGCTGTATCGACGCTTAAGAATGATTTCTCTTCAGTTATTAAGAAGCTAGACTCTGCTTGTAATAAGGAGCTTGAGCAGTGCGCAGTAGCTCGCAATACGGTCTCCAGTCGTGCTTAAAGAAGTCTAGGCGAATTTAGAGACCATGCACCAAAGACGTAATGGCAGTCTCTCGGGTTTTGCAAGCTTGACATGCTCAATGGTAAAGAGATGCAGTGGTGTGCTTACAACGGCCGAGTGGGGTGAGACGCGACAGCGGGCCAGTCTGGGCGCATACCACGGGGTTGGAAGCCCCGAACGTCGCCGATTCCGAGGGCCTGCTATGCAAGGCTGTACAAGGCTGGCCCCCGGTACAGTTTGCAGTTTCATGCTGTTCATCTTCTGGAGCTAAATGTACGTCGGACTGGAAACGAGAATATGTTCTGAGAGTGACACAGTATTCGCGATGTTCGTTGAGGTTAAGATATGCCAACCGGAAACAACCTGTCAGATGGCTTCGAACTCGATGAGCGGAATTCACTCGAGACGTCCGATAGCTTCGATCTCGATGTTGAAGATTACGAGGGACAGAGCCTAACGAGGGCAGATTTCCAGAAACACCACAAGCCAGCTATAGATCTCCGGCAATGGACGAAGTGCCTGCCTCACTCCTTACGAAGACTGCTTAGCTACAGCAGAACTTCGGTTTCGAGACGCTCCCCTGTACTACGACGCTCTAGGACTCGCAGATTATCGTTCATACTACACGCATGCGCCATTAGCCTGTTGCTGTTGATTGTCCTCACAGCTGTCCTTCGGCCCTCCTATACCCATCCTCCCGAAGACTACAACAAACTGAGACAAATCGCAGAAGCGTCCGATGTTGACGGCCGAGCAAATCCACGGAATGAAAAGATCTTCATAGCGGCGAGTATCTTTGATCCCAAAGGCAAGCTTACAAGAGGAGCTTGGGGAGAATCTGTTCGTCAGCTTGTGCGGCTCCTTGGCAACAGGAACGTATTTCTAAGTGTTTACGAGAACGATGCTGGGGATGTGGCAGAAGATGCCCTTACTACATTCAAGAGCAAGCTACAATGTGAAAATGACGTCGTTTTTGAGCCTCACTTGGATACAACTTCGATTGGCACAGTCACGGTTAAAGGTGAAGAGCGCGTCGACCGCATTGCATACCTTGCCGAGGCCCGAAACCGTGCTTTGCGACCCCTTGATCGCGCTCCTAAGCTATACGATAAAGTGCTGTACCTCAATGACGTGGTTTTCGACCCGATCGAGGCAGTCCAGCTTCTGTTCGCTACCAAAGTCGCCGGTGATGGACAGACGGCTTATCGTGCTGCTTGCGCGGTGGATTTCATCAACCCATTCAAGTTTTATGATACCTTTGCCACGCGCGACCTCGAGGGTTACAGTATGGGCATCCCATTTTATCCATGGTTTACAAACGCTGGTCAAAGCTGGAGCCGTCAAGACGTCCTTGATCAAAAGGATGCTGTCCGCGTTCGAAGTTGTTGGGGTGGGATGGTAGCTTTCGATGGCAAATATCTCCAAGCAAAATACAATGAGCTTAAAGAACTTGATGCAGCCGGACAAGCTCTGGCCAACGTGGAGGACTTTCGAGGCTTCCGATTTCGCGCGGAGAAAGATACATACTGGGACGCTTCTGAATGTTGCCTAATCCATGCGGACATCCAAAGCCCTAGCAATCATCACGAAGGAATTTACATGAATCCGTACATTCGTGTTGCTTATGACTCGACTACACTTTCGTGGCTTGGATTCACTAGACGTTTTGAGCGCTTGTACTCGCCAATTCACAATCTCCTAAATCATCTGGTTGGTATGCCATGGTTCAATCCGAGACGCGATGAGACTCCTGGAACGCTCGTGAAAGAGAAGGTATGGATCTGGGATCTGTTCTCGTCAGAAGGCTCCTATGAATATGTCGAAAGAAATGCTAGCCATGCTGGCTTCTGTGGGATACCGCAGCTGCAGGTCATGAGGAAGCATAAATTGCCGGGACAAAAGCCTTGGGAGTCTCTCCCCGCCCCACCTGATTGATGTTGCCAATTTACTATCGACTCGGCATCAGGAGCCTTTTGCGGGCATGTATCCAGTGGCAGTGTTTCTCACGTGCTCCTCACCGACTTCAAAGCTCGTGGCAATTTCCGCTTCGCTGATCCACATGGGTAGATGTTCTCACAGCTGGTCCCTAACCCCCTACACCATAGCCTTCTTAGCACCCGACTAAGCTAGGCATTTCAGAACAACGGCGAGCATTCATTGATCCTCGGAATGGTGCTGACGACTACCCAAAGAAGGTTGACAGAACTTCGAATGGCAAGTGATGCATCACCTCTGGTTTGTGGGTTTGGGGCAATACTGTGCAGGAGTGCGTGATTGGGAAGTGAGGCCGTGCGCTCGACTTCTTACAACCGTACCTACATATTCAACGATGATAAAAAAGTTTGTCCAGAGGGTGGTGTTGGAATCCCACTGCGGTATTGCGATCTCCATGATACAGCGGTGAGGCATTCGTGAAATTTGCCAAGACTCAGATATTCTGTTGTTGAGAGAAAACGTCTATAGGATCTTTCGGAAGATGCAAAGGCTACGACGTAATTAGGCAGGAACTGACTGCTGAAGACAGATAATATTCGTGTTAAGAGGGCAACAGTGCCTAGACCTCCGTTGGGAGCAGCCTCGCGATTTTGTAAACCAGAGCCGGACTCTTAACTGTTAGACGCCGGTGTTCACGACTTTGCATTGCATTGTTCACACCGCCTTCCTGGCAATTCCAATTCCAATTTCAACCTCACCTAAAGCCGGCAATCTTGCCAACACACCGCCCCTCCGTCAACAGACCTCTAGACACGTTCTTTTCTCGATCTATCCTCGAGGTCTCCTGTCAAGGATCCGTTTTCTTTAACTCCAAGAGCCCATACCTTTCGACAGCATGATGACAGCCAGTCCAGCCGCAAACAAATACCTATCAGCCAAGGCGGCCGCCAAAGGCAAGACCAGGACGCCAAGCAATGTTGGCTGGGACACTCCTTCTCTGGTTGACACTCCAGTGAGTACTACGAACTTCCTCATCTTTGTGGCTGTTGTTTGGATGGGAGATGGACATTGTGTATTTACTGACTCGCTATCGATTTTCTACAGGCTTCTGAAGAGTCAACATACCCTACAATTCCGTATACCAACCAGAGCGTGAGCGAAAATAGCATGACCCGGACCCAGTACGTGACAGATGTCTTAACCAGTTTCAAGCAAAATGCGTGGCAAAGCCAGAATAGCGAAGTCAACAAGTCTCGTCCTCAGAACGAAGGTACCACAATTCCCACCTGCTTCGACTATCACATTTGTCACCCTTGCGCATACTAACATCTCAAACAAGGCAATGCAGCACTGAATGATGCGGAAGGAGACAAAAAGAACGACAACCCGCAAAATGGTAGGCATGATGCCCGACGTAGATTTGCGCTCTCGCTGATCACTAGACAGACGGCATCAATTGGTCAAGTGTCGTCGCAATACCAAGCAAGTATCAGCCGCGCACCCACGCATTTGACGATGAACCTCCGCCATTCTACAGTGATCCACAGGCTTACAGCTGGATGGATACGGAGGTTATTCCCGACGAAGACCAGCCAGGAAATTTCATTGTGGTCCAAAAATCCTCAAAACCTGATCAGAATCCTAGTGCGACTGTATCCTCTAGCGATGCGAGCCAATGGAAGCCATGGGTGTCGGCCTTTGCTGCTTGTAATGGAACTGCAACAGTGAGCCAGAGAAGCAGCAATCCGCCGGCTCACGGAAATCACAATCACGATACGGCAACTTCAAGCAATATGAGCCCTCGTCGTACCAGTCCTTACAACGGCGTCGAAGCGGAATATACGAATCAGGGGATGCTGAAGCAACTTGTGCCCAGCCAGCTCCCCCGGACCAAGTCTGCGTCAAGAGATTCTCCGTCGCTTGCAAATGAGAAGAACGTGAAGGAAATCACAACCAGGTATGACATAAAAAAAGAAAGCCCGGGGCTCTTCCAACCCTCTCCGCAGCCGTTCCCACTCGTTCAAAATCCCACCGGCGATCTCCCCAAGGCACCTTTTGTGGCACCTTTCCATTCTGAGAAAGCTCCCTCCGAAAAGACAGCAACCGTCACCATCCACGCTCCAGAGCCCGACGACACACATCACGGTAACACAGCCCTTCCAAGGACTATCTTCCTTGAGAACCTTCCAGAAACATCTACAACTACTCTCATCGCCTCCCTCGTCACTGGCGGAAAGATCGAGACCATAAATCGCCTGGAACCCGGAAGCGTTGCCCACGTTACCTTTGTCGACCCCGTCGCTGCTCGAAAATTCGCCTCGACCAACTCCGATGGCCTCAAATTTAAGTTCCTTGGGAGACATCACATTGCAACGCTGACGCTCGCCAACGCTCCTGAGCCTATTGGTCTCGTGCTACAGACGCAACTCGATTGCGGCGCTACTCGTTGTGTCCGGGCTATTGGCGTTAAAGCGGATATGGATCTTAGAGGTATCGTTGATACTGCAAAAAGACACGGGGGGGAGGAGGCGGAGTACATTGGATATCAGGCGCTTGGACAGGGCGGTGCTGTAGTGATCTGGAGGTGGGCAAGAATTGGCCAGGCAATAGCATTCAAGAAAGGGCTGGCGACGGAGAGGGACTTTGCAAAATGTGTGACTGTGTTCGCGCCGGATCCCTGTGAGACAGGCAAGGGGAGAAAGGGCATGGGGAAGATTGAGGTAGCGATACAGGAGCAGGGCCATGGAGAGAAGGTTGAGTAAGTGTCTCAGAGATCTGAAACGATGTCTAAATGTTGTGCTGGGGGTCACCTGGGGTGTTTTGTAAAGGGGAAAGTGCGATGAGACAGCCTGTCGGCGGGCGGGATCAGATCACCATGTGAATGAAGGCGGGTGGGCAGATTAGCGCTAAGCTCAGAATAATGATGAAGATCTTACAGAAAAGACGTCTTACAGATGCAGAGATCTGATGGTGTGATCTGCTTTTCACAACTCGCTGATCATGGGTCAACCGGGCTTAGGTTTAAGTTTGCCTATGTAATGCTCTTTGGGCGGTCCCTTGGAATAGACTCGACCCACATCATATCACACTATTCACAATTAGACTTTTGACAAGACGAATCTCGTAGCAAAGAGGCTACAGAAAAATATATGGGTGCAGTGAGGAAGAAAGATTGATCACCTTATAGCACGACCTCAACTTTCTTAGCACTCACACCCTCTTTCTGTCTATCCAAGCCTTTCTGCACGCTTTGCAGTCCCTTCCCAACCACCAAAGGCTCTGGACTCGGAATAAACTTACCAGCCTCCAAGGCGGCTGGCACATACTCTCCCCAGACCTTCGCCGCCACCTCCGGCTCCTCACTTACAATATTGCCGGACCCTATTCTCGCCACTTTGACACCTCTCGGTAGATCTTCCGGCGCGCTCCCCACACTGGCGATCGTCCTGCCACCGGCAGCATGCAGTATACTTGCGCATTGCCGGACCGTGGTCTCGGAGCCGATGGCGTCGTACGCACCAGCGATGTCGGCACCAGCTGCACGCAGCACAGCAATGGCAATCGAGACGATGTCAGGGTTGTGGTAGTCTAGCACAAAAGTCGCGCCGAGACTCTTGCAGTATGAGTAATTGGATGGCGACGCCGTGGTGACCACCTTATAGCCGCTTGCTGATGCCAATTGGATCACGGAGCTGCCGACGCTCGAAGAGCCGCCCCAAAGCAGTAACATCGCAGACTTCTGGGAGCTTCCGTGTCCGTATCGGTTACCAGAACTCAGTACAGGGAAACGAAGGCCAAGAGTAGTCTTTAAATACAATCCGGCTGCCGCTGTTGAGATGGATAGAGGCAAGACGGCAGCCGACTCGAGCGGTATATATTCAGGTACCGTAGCGGTCAGCTCTGCGCTAATTGTCGGATAGATTTGGAACCCGCCGTATGCGCTCCCTCGCCCTAAACCCGTGGCGTGTGCGATGACCCGGTCGCCGACTTTGAACTTCTTGATCTTCGATCCGACATGGAGCAACTCGCCGGCGACATCCTCGCCTAGAATTGCGGGGTACTTAATATCGGAAAACGCGCCACCATCCTGGATCTTCCAGTCTACCGGGTTGACAGCAACAACCCGGTTGCGTATGATGAGCTCATTATCACCGCACTCTGTTGGAAATGGAGCTGCCTCAACGACCAGCTGGGCTCCTGCGTCGGGGAGAAAAGCGGCGTAGTTTTTGAGCTTCATGTTGCACGGCTGCTGCTGTTGAAAGAGTATGTACTAGAACGGATTTGAGTGTCCGTTGTCCAGGTGATGAAGGTGCGAGCTGAGGGCGGAGCGGAGCAGATCGCACGCCATCGCAGAGCCCTTGTATCATCCAATCCGGCAGCAAACTCCCGGGCTGATACGGGTCGGAAATATAAGGATTCAGGGGAGCTTAGAGCCCCGAGTCCAGTCGCCGAGGCTCGGCAGAAGCGGCCCGCGGCATACGTATGGCGGAGTACGTGCATGATCCGGCGATGTTATTTCCATTTTCATCTTTCTGTACACACTGACTAATGCACCTACAGGTTAAGAGGAATTCCCCATGGCTAATGTATGAAAGTTCCAGAAGGCATTTGAAGAATTGACATCTGTCAGAATGCGAGCGGAATTTGCTACAGCTAATAACGGCCTGCCGATGGTGGCATGCGACGCTAGATAATGGACCCTCACAGGCCATCCACCTCGTTAGAGCACGCTAATATTCTAATTCTTTGTAGAATCCTATAGAATTAGGAATCTGCAGTAAGTTTTCCGTGTGGTGTAGTCGTTTTTGGCTAAGTATGCTGCGCATAACATGGTAACGTTACGATCCAATTGGGCGATTAGCTACTGAGCAAACCTTCTCGTAATTCAGTAGAAGTTCAATCCTCCTGAACGGTTGTGGTTTTGTCAATGGCAATCTTCGGTCTCCTTGTCGCCCCCATGTGAGGATGAGTCAGTAGAACTACCGTACCTTCTGGTATCCTGTTGCACACTTCGCGGTTCCAGATGGGCTCGTCCTTCGTCGGGACTGAGACCACGCTTTGTGACTGGATTAAACCTGCAGCCACAATTTGCCAGTCGAGCATTCCGCGGAGGTCGACGATACAGATCCCATTTGTGACATCGAATCCGCATTGGAGCCGCTCGAGCTCGAAGAATGGGAGTCGCAATATGTGATGTGCGTTTGGTGCTGGGTGATGCTTGAACAAGGATTCGAGACTGTTGGCGTGAGCTGAGAGGAGTCGACACAAGACCATTGCCGGATCGAGCATCATCATGTAGTCTCCAGCGTGCCAGACGCAAAGTCCCAAGCCTGGGGAGCCATGACCCGTAGACGCTATCTCCGCAGAAAATATGAGACGGGAGAAATCGCTACTCTTGTCCTCAGGGGAAAATTCGGGGGGCGACCCCTTTGGATCGA
Source organism: Pyrenula aspistea (assembly GCA_021030945.1). Classification (NCBI taxonomy): domain Eukaryota; kingdom Fungi; phylum Ascomycota; class Eurotiomycetes; order Pyrenulales; family Pyrenulaceae; genus Pyrenula; species Pyrenula aspistea. Next base: position 24,589 of record JAGFML010000151.1, read on the forward strand.
ACATAAAAGGGGCTCTTGTGTAAGTCGGTTTAGACGCATAGATGAAACCAGTCTTTCGATCCTGCGGTAGAAGGGGGGTGGAACCCTCATAGAAAGATAAGTATCCGCTATTGATACCATTAGTGGCGATGGCAAGAGGATCTAGGATGACATTGCAAATTAAGACCATCTGCGGGCAGACCATGCCAACAATGGAGTTAATAGACTCGCCCTCCAGACCCCCTCTAGGAGTTGTTAAGTGGTCAGGAGCAAGACCGCCCCACATACGGGCCGCTGCGACGATGACTTGAAAGTTCGAAACCCCAGTTTCAGGATCTGCTAGTTTTTCGACCATCATCAAAAATTTTGCCGCATCACCTGTCCATGCATACGCGAAAAGCCTGTCGTCTGCATTCGAAATAAGAGACCTGATGCTCCCCACAAACATAGCTACTTTCGCAAGCTGCAGTGCATCTTTAATTGCATCAATGCTCATGGAGCTGTACTCTCGGTATCGATAAACTGCATGGATTGCACAAGCTGCCACTCTGTCCAATTTAGCTCGAAAATCTCGTCTCCTATGTTGGCTATCCGTACGCTGGCAAAGGCTTGCTGGCGCCTGCGATTTTTCAAGGTGACCAGGCTCGTACGCGATAAGTACGTCGCTATGGCTGTGACGGCAAACGAGGAATCTTGAATGCTGACCGACATTCAGACCCTCCTGCCATAGGGGGAGTACATCTTCTGGCTTAAGATCAAGTCTTAGCATCCGAGAAATATGCGCTGAGAGTTCCAGCTCTCCGCCATGTATCGCGAGCGGTAAAGCATCGGGATCGTCCATTTGCGCTTGCCAGTCGCGAACGTTGGAACAGTCTAGGTCACGCAGGATAGTAGTTGGTGGTTGCGTAAGCCACAGCCGTAAGATGGCATACGCGTTAGCTGGACCCTGACGCAGGCCTGGATCTTCTGGACTAGTAAGTGGTGTCACTCCGTTTTCATGAATACACTCCACAACCAGATTTGCCCCGTTAGCTGTAGCGGCAATAGCGATCATTGCCGCGCCTGAAGAAAGAGTGTTGAAAACAGGACTGCTTGGAGGTCCTGCAGAAGCATCCTGGAAGAGAAACCCGAGAAATCTCTGATGCTCTGTCTTGTGGTATGTTGTCGTAGTATGCTGAAACTTTGAACTTCCGCTTACATTTGTAAGGGCAGCCATCAAAGCCAGGCATCGTTCTCGTTGGGGTGACTGCGCATCTGCATCGACTACGCCGCGAGTGAACGACAAAAGTATGTGCTTCAAAGAAAAGGGAAGATTTTCCGGAGGCTCATCGCCTGCTTTCGTAGTCATAGAGGATCCGTTGCGTTTGAGGCGACCACCACTGACAGTGCCATAATGGCCTCGAAGTAGATCCTCAAGATCTTCAAGGATATCATTCAATGGCTGAACGAAGCGAAGGATCAAGATCATAAAGGTCGCGATGCCTTCAACTGTCTCAAAAGGAGTATCTGACAACGAATTCGGAATGCGGACCTTTCTCATTTTATCTCCGAGGATATAGCCTGACCTATCCAGAACGACAGGACGGAGCCATGGTGGAATGAGTCGGACATGGATATCATATTGGTCTTGAAGCGGTTTGAAAATTCCAGCATCCGACTTTCTTGAGACTACGGACCCCACAGCCTTACCAATGGTGATCATTGACGCAATCTCATTTGCGCCAAATTGTGTTTGAATGAGATTGCCAAAGCCGCTGGCAAAGACTGCAGTCATATTGATGGTGTTTCAGTCAAGCTGAAATTGTTGAAGATTAGACTCCAACAAAGGTGTATGTTGCCTACATCTTGAAAACGAGGATGAGGCTGAGGCTCGTCCTAGATCCAGTAGGACTTCATGGTAATGTACCCGGCGAGCTGCGCAAGCCAGCGAGGTGCCTACCCCACTATTATTTTCTAAGTTTTGGTACATATTTCCGTAAATTTAAATATCAGAAGCAAATTTTTATATACTTTAATCTATATACTAATATCTAAGTCGATGATGTTCTCGAGTGCTCTTCTAAGAAGACATTTTTTACTTTAGATAGAGATCGATGTTCTTAGAGTCGAAGTAGAAGAAGAAAACACGAGGCAAAACCTTCTCTAAAAGGGGAGCGTCAGCCAGAATAGGACCCCCTAACGCACCCACTAGAACTTTCAGCGCGTGAGGTATCACCCGATATCGCGTGATGAAAAGCGGCAACATTCTTGGCCTCATTGCGTAAAATCGGACTGAAAATTGAGAGCCAACAACATTCTAGGCTGGCGTTGGGGTGCCGTAGACCTTTCAGCCTCGAGGTACGCAGGAAACGCTTTCAATTTGGCCTAGGACGGCAAGACGGTGGGGGCCGGAAGCCTCGTGGAAGAATCAAAATATTATTGCTTGAAAGGGTCTGTGTGACTTCGCGGCCGGACAAAGTGTTACATGGCACTGACCTAGATAAATGTAATATCTGATCATTATGCTCATCCGCACATTGAGATAAGAGTGAGTGCTAGGGTATTACTGAGCTTCATTGACTGCGGTTGCCATTTGTACGGTCAAGGCTGATTGTAAGGCGGCATTTGTCCCAGCCATGCACTCCGAGTGGCGAAAGTGAAGTCTAGGCTCCAGTCAGCCTTGCAAAGTTTCTCCCTCGGAATCCCCAAGCGTTTGCAGCAAGAATCTGATTAAAAGTGCGCAGATTTACATGTATTGTCGACAGTTTCTTCTTCCTGTCCTTTACGCTCAACCATGCTGGCGCCACTCGACGCTTTGGGAGTCGCTGCCGCAGCTGTGCAGTTTTAGACTTTGCCGCCAAGCTCCTCTCCAAAGTAGAGGAGATTCGTAAAGATGGCTCTACCGTTGACGATCAAAATCTTGAGGGCAGTGCATTTCGACTCGTTGCTCTAAATGCCGCTCTTCGAGGCCGAAGGCAATTGATAGCACAAAATGACAGCAACATCATGCACCTCGAGACTGTGAGTGCTACCGCTTCCTTAAATGGCACCTGAAAGTCGAATTCCTGATATCTTATTTTAGGCCTTGGATCAAGTGTTTCTGGGATGCTGCAGTGTCGCCGACGAGCTCATAGACCTCCTTGGAAAATTAAAGTCACGCGAAGCCCCTCTTAAAGGGCTTGTAACGGCGATTCGGTGCTACCTTAACAAAGAGAAAGTTGAACAGATTTCTGCTCGCTTGAACTTGTATCGATCTGATTTGAGTAATTGCACAATCGCACTTGTCAATGAAAAGTTAGAGAAGAAATGGGCAGACACGTCTGCCAGACTAAACCGTCTTGAAAGGGGACAGACAGGATTACTATCTGGACAGGAAAGAATTCTCCAAATTCTGACTTTCTCGAGCCATTCAGAGGATGTGATATCGACATCAGGACCACAACTTACAAGCTCTGAGCACCATTTGATTGAAAACTAGCCGTCGAATTCTCCTGAAGTGCGAGACACTCGAATCTACTTCCCTGTACAAAGAGCAGTGGCCGCAACCGTAGTTTTTTCCGATGGAAGGATTGGAGATGAGAATCTTCAGTTCGTCACTCAAGAGGATGGCTTAGCCACAGATGAAGAGTCGCCCATTAGCATTGATCAAACGACGATTCTACGCAACGACAGCGAGCTACTCGACATAGACAAAGCATCCTTCTCAAGCTTCGCGCCCATTGCGCGAAGCATCATCAATTCACTTTACTTTAACACCTACCTTCAAAGGCAAGAAACAATTCATGAAGCACACCAATCCACGTTTGAATGTATGTTCGAGCGAACGAATTTTCTGGATTTTCTTTGCTCATCAGATGGTCTTTTCTGAGTGAACGGAAAGGCCGGATCTGGGAAATCGACGCTGATGAAATTCATACATGGGCATGTGGCAACGCAGCAAGCACTGGCCCAGTGGGCAGGAAAGAATATAGTTATGGGTTCTTACTTCTTTTGGGGGCCAGGAAGCGATCTTCAAAAGTCTTATGAAGGCCTACTCCGTTCAATCCTGATCTCGATTCTGGAAAGTCGGGCGTATCTGATTCCGATAGCATTTCCAGAAGCCTGCCGCCAATACGTCAATTCCGGATTTTACTTCAGCCCCGAAACTTAAGTACTCAGATCACCAATTAGCGCTGAAGAGAATTCTATCTTCAAAGCTAGCTACCTTCAAACTATGCTTATTTATCGATGGTCTCGATGAATACTCTGGAGATCATTCTGATCTCATCGAATTTTTCCACGACCTACTTTCACTTTCACGTGTGAAGCTCGTAATATCGAGTCGACTATGGAACGTGTTTGTGGATGCTTTTGAAGGAAGACCTGCTGTTATGGTCCAAGACCTGACTCGCGGTGATATACAAAGGTATACTGAGGATCACTTGCTCTCGAATCCAATAGCAGCCCGAATGAAAGATATGGAACTTAGCCTGATGACGAACCTCACCGAAGAAATGAGGCGCAAGGCCTCAGGTGTATTTCTAGGGGTCATGCTCGTTGTTAGATCTTTGCTCGCCGGTATCACCAACGCTGACGCAGTCGAAGACCTATATAAACGACTGAATCAACTCCCAGCCGCGCTTGAAGAGCTGTTCAGATTAATGCTCAGAACTACGGACGTTCTTTACCGTGCACAAACCGCAAGGTTATTCAACATCATGTCTCGGAGCATGGAAGTCCAGCGCTTTGCTCAGCTTAGCCATTTGCAGCTTTGGTATGCTTCAGAAGAAACTAACGTTCTGCAGGCGGCAATTAGAGCACCACAAGAGTTACTAACGGCCGAAGAGCGAGTTTCCATCCACTTTAAGATGGTTAGACGCCTGAACAGTAGAACGATGGGATTGATTGAAGTTGCGCCGAAGACTACCGACATGTTTGCTGGATCATCCTCCATTGAAGCACCCGTCCAATTTCTGCACAAAACCGTGTACGATTTCTTGCATCAGCCGGACATGTACGACGAAGTCTTCCGCAGTGTTCCAAATTCACAGTCTGAGCCGACTGTCGCTCTCTTAGCGTCTTGCATTCGAGAAATTAAAGCTTTGCCGTTCGAGACGTCCATAATTTTGGGTTCGGACCGTGTTATCGCAAACATGCTCACCTGCCTTGAACTCATGAAATTTCTAGAGATAGAGCAGAAACGACCTTACTCCGCAGCTCTTGACGAGATTAGCGCTGTTGTTTCAAAACACTGGAGAGAATCTAGGGAGTGGAAGATTGATCCTAGCGACATTACGTGGCTGCCTTCTGAATCAACGGATTGGCGAGTATCTATCCTTTCTATCTCCTCTAGTATGTACAGCGGCTATGTGCCTTCTAAGCCCGAGCTCATTGACCCATTCATATATCTCGCCTGTACTCACGGATGCATCCTCTACGCCGCTGACAAAACCTTCGCGACAAATGTACAAACTCTCAAAGGTCCACTCTTCTTGCTCAAGCCACGAGCCAATTCTTTTACCCTTTCGGTAGCAAAGTCGACGCAATTCTCATTCGCTACAGGTTCAATCTTCTTACTGCATGTAAGCAGTTGCTTGATCAAGGGGCTGACCCGAATGAACTGTCTAAAATGAGCGTATATACTACAGACTCCCATTTATGGTACGATGCATCCGAAGTCACAATCTGGCACTTTTGTCTTCATCACATGCGCAACATCTGTCAACTTGAACCAACAGGAAGGAATCCCTTGGGACGTTATGAATGGGATTGAAACAAAGAGCGTGCAATTCAGACGCTACGCCTTTGTCAAATCTTTATCTCTGCCGGAGCCCGACTATCTATGGCTGAAAATGGAGATTGTGGAAGCGTGACAGTTAAAGACATCCTTGAACTGATGAGAAACGCACTATTTGATCCGTCTCAACGGGTATTTACCATTGAGACCGACAAAGAAGATGAAGAGATCAGAGCAGAGTTTGCAAAGACTGTGGAGATTTTTGAACGGCGCAAGTTGCCTTCGTGGGTCTTGTCGAAGAAATTGCAAATGGCGTTGAGGCATATAGAAGCGTGCCTTCGCTTTACGTTCAGCCAGTCATTTTTTACCTTTGCGCTAGGAGGTGTGATAGTTTTTGTCCTTTCGCGTTGGATAGAGATGGGAAGAGGGTAAAATTAATGAAACAAATGGATCCGACACGACGAGGATATAACCTGCCGAAAGATGGTCACTTTGTATCATGTCCTCAAGCTGAAACTTCCCTTTCCTATCGCTCAGGTCCTTGCTACGGCTGGGGTACTCTGAGATTTTGTAGACATAAGGTATGAGAACGCAGAGAATGCCCGTTTCAGGCAGTATACAGGCCCAAGTCTCTGTAGTCAGCGTGTACAAGTAGTACTGATCGAGACTCCAGGTATTCTTCCTCTTCGTGGCATTTTCCAAGATAGTCCCAGGGCTTGCAAGTGGGCAGGCAGTAAGAGCCACGCTTTGAACGCGGCGAGAATATTGGCGGTACTTTCCCCCTATTACTGTCCACTAGGATGCTTGCTTCAATGTATCTGCCAAGAACGCTCGAAATCGGTGAGTAGAATGCGCAAATGTGAAGGCTTGGCGCTTCAAACGCGAAGTAAGTGTCTCGCTTCATTCCTCACTTACGCTCTACGCATTATGCAACACCATCTTTTCTACCGCAACAGCCGCGATAAGCAGGATGGCTCGACGTGCCAGCGTTCTTTCGCCGCTGCCCGTAGGCGGCCTAACAGATGATCCTTCTGACCGGTCCTCGGAGGTCGTTTATGCTCCGAACGAGGGATTCAAATTCCGAAAGAGGCAAGACTTATCGCTTGAGAAGGCGTGAAGATGTACTGCCAAAGATTCGGGATCTTTCTATTATGTAAATTGAGGCCTTCTAAACACTTTATGTGAGACTTCTGACAACATGAGTTGAACATTTGCGGAAGTCCTAAATACCAAGTCTTGAAGGGGGCCGGACCGGACGTTTTACTCTTAAGAGTTTGAAACACGTCGGCCATGCAACTGTTTTTGCGGATCATATGATGAGTCCCGCCTAGCTTCATTACGCGTCTAATATTCCCGTCAGCGATATTCATGAGAACTATAAGAATGAGTCCCCCACCCGATATTTTCTGATCTATCATCTCACTTCCCTCTATCTACAGTAATCCACGCAAGGAACCCGAAACCATCTACAACGACAACAGACATTGCCGCCCATCTTACTTCACACCCATCTTAACAAAATGCAATTGAAACACCTCCTCCTCCCAATCCTCAGCCTGTCTACGGCAGCGACGGCGCAGAATTTCTTCCCAACCTGCCAGTTGGTGAATGCAGGGCCATGCGGTGCCGTCGGGGCATGCGTTGATACACACGGCAGTGGTCTCACCCAATGTGTAAGCAGGCTCATTCGCAAGCAGAAATCATACGCAAGCTGACAAACGTGTAACAGTGTGAGCTCGGTGCCACTTGCACTGCGAACGGGAACCAGTGTCTTCAGCAGGCGGGGGGAAGGTCGCGATGTACTTAGGCAGTGATGGGGATTGGAAACTTGATTTCAATCAAGGTGTCATATCTCGGAAAGTGGTAGAATGTACCTTTCAAATAAAACCTCGTCTTTCCCAGATGTACACTTCACTTCCTAGTGACCGATATTTTTTCGCTCAATTCGCTTGTACCTCTCGGAAAACTCCTTTTGCGAATGCTACTAGCAATCCTCAGTGTCAGTAGGCCTAATAGAATAGGTACAAGCATAGTCTTAGTGTCTCATATCAGTCCGATTGCGCAGGCGGGCTGTTTTAAGGGGTTTCGGATCTTATGAAGGTGCCGAGTTATGAAGTGAGGGTAATTTGAAACCAGTCAAGGGGGTGGGAATAAGGATCAGGTACGCAAGGTTTTAATCACTAGAAACCTTTCTTTGATATGCGAACGCCATCATCAGGAACCAGCAGTAATGACAAGATCCGATTTCCTAATGAAATATCATGGTCGCTGAACTCCCGCAGCCACTTCCGCTCTTGAGATTCTGCAATCTCCTTAACGTATGAAACCTTCGAATTTCTTTGGCCAGTCTCAAACTCTTTACGTCGAGCTGCTGTAGCATCTTACCACAACTAAAGACTGCCTCCGTCCGCAATCGCACCACACGGCCCATTGCTCACATAAAACGGAAACTCGCCAACCGGACCAGTAGGATCCGTAGCAAAGCTCCTATCTTGGAGAGAACCTGGGCTACACGTGTTGGCAAGAAGGAGATAACATAGATCGTCCCCGCCGTAGGCCGAGCCGGCGCAGTTTTCTCCCTGTCGGAAGCACGCCGTGCAGCAGTCCTCGGGGCTAAAGATGCCGGAGGCCAGGGAGAAGGTCGTCTCGCCTTGGTTGGCATCGATCTCTTCAATGGGGTTGCCGCCGTTAGCGGAGCTGACGATGTTGTTCGAAGCGCAGGCGGCGTAGACGGTGGGACCGGGAGCGGATACGGTCACGGTGGCTGTTGATTTATTCTGTTAGTCGTAAAGATAGAGAAGAGGGAGAATGGGAGTAGCCTCACTTGTTGTGCTAAGTGTAGTCGTGGAAGTTGTGCTGGTCACAGTTTGCGACGTGACTGTCGTGGAAATAGTTTCGGTGGACGTGACATCAGGCGGATAGCTCGTGGTTGTGAGTATTGCGCTTACCACTGAAGTCGCTATACTTGTGCTAGGAGGGAGTGTTGTTGTGCTTGTCGTTTTGACGGTAACCGTTGAAACCTTTGTCGTAATGCTTTCGATGAATTTAACGCAATTGACGGCAGTTGGATATAGTTCAGGAGAAAAGACGGGCGTTGGATTATCTTTTGACTTCTTGAGAGTGCATTGCGGCTGGCTGCCCCTTGGAGCAAGCTCGTAAGGAGATCGGCGTTTGATCTTAGGAACATAGCCATTTTCCTGGGAGATGGGTGTAAAGCCTGCAGGAGTAGGAATGCTGCTCGTAGATGTTGAGGTAGTTTGTACGGTACTCGTGACCGAATCTGTGACGATGAAAGTCGAGGTTGAGGTGATAATAGACGTGTCTAGTGCGAATGAGCTAGAGAGTTTAGATAAGGATGAAGGTGCTGCTCTCACCAGTCAAAGTCTCAGTGACCGTCTTGGTATTTGGCGTAGCGGTGCTAGTGCTTGTAAGCGTCGTTGTGTTGATAATGGTAGAGGTTGTTGGCACGGGTGTAATGGTCTTCACGAGCGCAGTCGTTACTTTTCTGTAAGCCGTGAGAGGTACATTAATTGTAAGTGTGGATGACGGAACATTCTGAATCGACGATGTTCCGAATTTGGTAAAACAGCGCTCTTCGGAGAAGATAGAGATAGCAAGACTACTGGTGCCAAAGGCGAGTAGAGACAAAAGGGATATAAAAGTCAGTGTCATGGCTGATGTCTTTTAATGGACAGCAAGCTGGTGTCCTAAGAATTAGCCGTCGATGGACTGAATGAAGCAGATATGGCTCGGAGGGAACAAGGTGTGTCTTTACATGTTCGCGAAGGACATGTCGAGGTGCACTTTCTGTTTTCTAGAAAGATCGTAGCCCTGCAACGGCTTGGTCAACATGTACCCGAGCATGTCGCGATCCTCAGGGAGGAAGGCAATGGCGAAATATGGGGAAAACGGTGATTAAGTCGATGTCAGCTAGCATCGTCTGCCACGTGCAGTAATGCCATGAGATCAATAGGCTGACTGATTTGAGCCTCCTTCCTAGAGAAGACACTGTCCAAGGACCTGTTTGGATTGGCCATAGATTCGGAGAAAAAAAAGGCATGTGTGAGCCTTGGTCTGCTTCGTGGCTGGCTTCAGAATGAGCGAAAACTACGAAGGTGAAAATTTGGCTAAAAACCTTGCTTGTGACAGGGGTTCAAGCATTCTTTGAATGTTGTGGCTTGCTAAGGGAATAGGAGCTAACGGTAGATCCTTTAGCTTCAAAAGTATCCCGAAATGGTGCGCCACCTCATTCTTCCGCAGAAGCTTTCAATTGACACACTACTATGGGATCTACTAGTTGTTTTGCCCTCTCTCTGCTTTGTGTACCCTGATTTAGCTCAGACTGACCAGAGTCACTGAATAGCTCTGACAACGAATGTGATTTTGGATGGGCACAGAAGCGTGAGAAATCAGCTGCTTGACCAGAGCATGAAAGTTGGATAAGGCTGGATCGATCTGGATTCGAGGCTAAAAGTTACAGATCGGATCGGCATGGGTTCAGTCAATAATAATGTAGTCTTGGTAATTGACAACTAGATGTAGCAAAGCAGTAGGAAAAAGCGGTTCCGAATTATTGATTCCAGCAGGCGGAGAAAGTTCCAATGGGGGTGCTAAGCGTTTGTCTGACGTCCATCGGAAAAGCTTAATTTAAGCCACACCATGACTATTGAAAAGATGCAGGGAAACACGAGCCGCACCTCAAGCGGTTGCTGATCATAATTTGGAGCTCTCCCTTGACGGTTGGAGCTACTCTGAAAGCGGAAATTGCGTCCGATCCCCCCGGGTTCTAATAGAATTTCTCGTTGAGGCTCGGGCAACACGGATAATTTTTCAATGGCGGCGACCTGGGACTCTTAATCTGCTTGACAGAAAGGTCAAGGAGATAGCTCTGGAATGCCACTTCCTGAAACGCTCGCTCCTCAGTATCAGCACCAGCAGGAGCAGAGATATCGACCTTCAGGACTTAATGTGAGCATGGGGCGACAATACACCAGTAAAATCTTGGCATTCCACCCTTTCCAACATCAGAAAAATACATTTGAAATTAGAGGGCATATTTCGAACAATCCATTACGCTTGTTTCCGACCTCCGTGATGGGGAATATCCTGTGAGAGGCGAAAATCACGGCGCTTTTCAAAGGTTTGCACAAGTCTTTCTGGTGTCATTCTATCGTACTCTATTAGAATTGGACTTCATGTCGAAGTTATCCGAATCATAACTGATCGCCAAGAAGACGCTATCGATCCCGAGAAGGATAGTGACCTTATTTTGCTACTACATAGCACCTTGTCCTGCTGTGCCGCATACTTGGAGTCACTTTAGGGGCCATGCGGCGCGTCGACGCCGCTTGATGCCGGCCGTGTGCCCCCAACCTCCAGCAAAGCAAGAGAACCAAAATTGCCTGCCCTACAAATCCAACCGCCGAACAGGTTGCCAGTGAACTTCATCAAAGCTTCTAAAACTGCCATTGAGCTCTCCGCCACCATGTTTGAAGCAATCCTCCTGTGTATATCTACGCTCACCCTGCTCGTAGTAGGTTGGCTATCGTACAGGAGATGGTCATATGACGGCAACCGACGCAAACACGGCTGCTCTTCGCCCCGTTATTTCTCACATTGGGAACCCTTGTTGGGCTTGGATTACTTCTACAAATTCATGCGCAGCATCCAGCAAGGCAACTCATTCAAGCTAGCTCAGGAACTCTTCGACACGTATGGCAAAACGTTTGTCTCCAACTCTTGGGGGAGGATGGTGGTGCATACCTGTGAACCAGAAAACTTCCGTGCGGTGCTCTCGTCCTTATCGACTAAATTCGTCGTTGCTCCTCTTCGCCGCGATGCTTTGGCGCCGCTCTTGGGTGACGGTGTCTTTGTAACCGATCGCGCTGCTCATGAGAAGTCGCGGGCGCTTCTCCAGCCTGTCTTTTCGAGTGTACAGAATCGAGATTCTAGTTTGCTCGAGAAGAATGTCCAGAGGTTGATAGATCAGATCCCTCGAGACGGAAGCATTATAGATCTGCAGCCACTCTTTCAGCATTTGGTAAGTCCGCGGCTCTTGACAGTTCAAGATTGCAATACACCCCTTTCAAATGCTAATGTAGCCAAGTTTGTGGATGTGTCTGCGGAGCTTCTTCTCGGTCAGAGCGCAGACGCAACTAATGCAAAAGAAAAGGAAGACTCCTCGGGGCCAACCATGATGGACCTCTTTCTTACAGACTTTCATAAAGCTCTGAAGCTAGCAGGGCTTCGTATCTTCTTTGGCAAGTTCAATTTTCTTCTGAGAAACGGCCAGGAAATGAGAAATGCCTGCAATCAGGTGCACCGAGTCTTAGACAGGATGATAAGCGATTCATTGGACTCGCAAAAGAAATCCCGAAAGCCTTCTTCGTATCCCAAAGCCTTTGTTGAAAGCCTTGCAGAAGTTGTGGCAGATCCTAGTACTCTTCGCTACGAATTGCTCAACGTGTTCCTTCCATCACTCGATGCAACGGCACTTGCGCTGAGTGACATCATCTTTCAGATTGCAAGGAATCCGCAGGTCTGGAGTCGACTTCGGGCGGAGGTGTTTGAGCTTCGAGAACAGTTGAACTTCCAAAATCTTAAGTCTTTAAGATATCTCCGATGGGTAGTGAACGAAGGTAATCTCATGTCTAACAACGCCTTGGCAGAGCTGATATCGTCCTCCAGGGCTGCGCTTGATAGCTCCGATTGGCAGAAATCCACGCATATGTGCCGAGACCTGCATTCTGCCCCGGGGTGGAGGACCGAACGGCCAAGCTCCTCTTCTGGTAGAGAAAGGCACGGAGGTCAATCTCGTTTTCCGTTCGACACACAGGGGTTCAGATATCTGGGGCTCCGACGCCGATGCTTTCCGACCCGAGCGCTGGCAAAGCATGAAGCCACCCGTATGGGAGTACCTTCCATTCTCTGCTGGGGCTAGATCGTGCCCAGGGCAACAGATGGCCCTGCTTGATTGCGCGTACGTCCTCGCACGGTTGGCTCAGACCTTCCCTCGCATTGAAAACAAAGACCCAGAACCGGACTTTGTCGAGGAGCACAGAATGGCAATGCAGAGTCGAAACGGGGTGCTCGTTGGGTTTCCTTCCCAATAGGGACACCACAAACGATATGCCTCCCATATTCTCTTGCACGTTCTTCAGCTCTCAATCCTCCAGAATTACCGAAAGCAAATATATTCTAAGACCCAAGCGCAGTCCCTCCCCTTGGCCGTCCGTTAATCCGGCGTTAACCCGGCGTTAGCGACCCTTATCCTCTCAAATCCCGCTCCATCATATACATCAACAACATGACTAATTCTGATTACAATCCAAATCTCGCTCAGTGATGGCCGTCCATGGAGCATCCTCACCAACGTCAGCGTATTTTCTAATGCAAGTGAATGCAGCGCCGCGCTTGCGAGTCCGGCAATGCCTGAGCATGCAGGAGAGCAGATGCTAGTGTAAAATGCCAGGCACGAGTCCCGAAGATAGACGAGCGGGGAAGCTAAGAGCTAGACATCGAACTAAGCTTATTCATCGCCGCCAAAAACCCTCACGGAACACGCCAGGCCTTACACACGCCAGCATTGTCGTCATTGCCTCGAACTGGCTCGCACAAGGTATGAAAGCAGCTTCGGGCTCGGAAAGATGCGACTATGCCACGACATCCTGACATCACGTAGTCAGGTAAGTTTATCGGCGCTCCAGCGTCTTAGACCGGAAATGGCTGGCCCGAGATTTTGGCCAGACGAGGTTCGTGTACATGGCACAATTGATGATCGGTGAGCTGGAGAAGGCGAGGTTTGCCATGAAGTGTTTGAATCGGACCGCAGTGTTGACGATGGAGGAGATGACTATTCTGGACTAGGCATTGGGTCGGGATTGTGTGACCGGATGTGCTGGATCATTTCGACATATACTTCCAACAGGCTAGGGGAGTAGCCCAGAATATCCAAGCTTGACCCCGTGACTTTAGCCGCAAAATACTGTGGTAAAATGTGATTGATTCTTCTACTTAATAGGCTGCTCGGTCCTTCACAATAAATAGGTCCGAGGTGCCAAGACACTAGCTACAATCGTACTAGA
>JAGFML010000152.1:0-37232 GCA_021030945.1 Pyrenula aspistea
CACCACCCCCCCCCCCCCCCCCCCCCCCCCCCCCCCCCCAACAAATGTAATACATGAATCATCCACCGAAAAAACTTATTATACTTTCCCTCCCCCTTTCCCCCTCGCGTAGTACTTTAAAGTATGGGTTTTCTTTCTCCACCACAGAAGCCAGAGCCATCTAGCATACAAATTTTGTGCGTAGAAAAGAACAGCTCTTCATCATCAGTGTGATGGACGAAAAGGGGGAATTCGGTAGGGCTGTCACGGTTTGCTGGCTAGGTAGCTATCTGCTTCCCGTAAAAGGACATGTACCTGTAGCTTTTTTACGATTGATTTGTGTGGAAAAGAAGAAAAGAGAAAAGAAGAAAAAAGTAATCTAGAAAAAGGCAAAGAATTTCTTTTTTTTTTGGTGAACAGGACAAGGACGGAACGGACGGACGGACGCACACAAACACACAAGAGGTAATTATTGACTCGATGATTGATCAAAGCCTTCTTCTCTCTCCCCTCCTCCTTCCCCCCTTCTCTCTCTCTCTCTCTCTCTCTCTCTCGCAAGAGCTTCAGCTAACGTAAGCTAGATAAGAACCGTCTAATCGGCCACAGAGGAAGACGTTGCTAGAATGCGTATTTGGATTGCCCCCTCGCATTTCCCTTCCAAAGGAACAAAAAAATGGACTCCTCAGGGTGGTTTTTGAAACTGCTATGCATCCCAAAAGTCGCTTGAAAAATGTAAGACTGCGGATTTCCCCGGTGTAAATGACCAAAGACAAAACACCAACTCCTAGCTACCGATAACAGCAAATGACCCAAAACACGGGGGAGAAAACGATTACACTGCAAAATTCGCACTCGGCAATCACGTCGAGTGTTTCTCGCTGTTCATTCTGCCTCGGCGTCTGTGGCTGCAGTACCTGTGACTTTGACTCTAGCGTCGTCCTCTTCTTGGGCATCAGCAGGTCGATCGTCGGTGCTGCCGCTGCCGTTTGCACTCTCCTTGTCATTTTCCCTCTCCGCCGCCACATCACCATTTTGCTTTCTATTTCCAGCATCCGCGTCGTCGTCGGGTTCACTGACACGCGCTCCTCCATTCACCGACTCGCCGACATGGGTGCTCGGAGTGGTAACACCGTTTGCTTCATCGCCTCCCGGGCCAAGCACCCTTAACCTCGCCTGTGCCCTTTGAATGATAGCTTGCAGCGCGGCTCTCTCATCGTTGGCCATTTCTTCAACTACCTGTTCAGGCGCCTCAGTGATCATCGCGCAGATCAAGGGATCAATCTTGTCCAGAACCGTCGTCTTCTGGTCCTTGGCCGCACGTGGCCGTTCACTCTCTTCCCGGTCGTCATCTCCGCCGACGGCTTCGCTAGCATTGCGTTTCTTGCCGCGAGTCTCGGTCTCGATCTGCGGACCGTTCGATGGAGTCGAAATGGCAGTAGAAGAGGGGTTGAGAGGTCGGCCAGAAGCCAAGTCCAGGAGATTGAATGCTGCGCGCTGCTCGGTGAAAGTGCGCGCGTCGAATTGCCGAATGGCACGTTTGTTTGCCTCTGTTTCGGCTCGCACCTTCGCTCGATGGTTGGCTTCCCAATCCTGCTGCCTGACCTGTGCACGCTGGGCTTCCAAGGCAGACGTTTGTCTAGAAGTAGGCAGATAGTGGTCGATTAGTGCACGCTTGCGGGCTAGGTCTGTTTGTTTGACACGGTCAGTATAATGGGATCTGATGTGTGAGTTAGCTTTTTCGCCATGCGAGATTATGGGTGACAGGGATCTTACTGTTTCACTTTGTCGATAAAGTCAAGTCGGATGCCTTCCTCGGGCAGCCGGTAGATGTTCCCGTCCATGTCGATCTCCTCGAAAGAGAAGCTGTTCTCTGGCATGAGTTCAACTTCGATGAGGCCATTGTTTGGAAATCCACGGGACAAAGAAACATCCTTTGGTATGGCATCTTTTGGTCGTCTTATCTTAGGACGGCGTACACGTAGACTGTCTTGATCAGCAATGGCTTTGATGTGTTCAGCACTTCGATCTTGGTTAATGTTCTTGATCAATTCATCAGCATGAAGAGGGCAACGCCAAGTACTACTAGGCTTATCCCCAGGACGACGACGGGGCGCAACGGCCAGGGGTGGATCTAGGCAGTCAAGGTGGAAACGTGCAGGGCAGAAGTCGCAGGGTATCAACTCTCGCTTGCCGTCATCGGTGCTCAAATTGCAGGCAGCGCAGAGCAATGTCTTATTATCCTTATCACGCAGCTTACGGTAATCCGGCTCTTCCGGAGCGCCAAGACGGTTCATGCTAGGACCGTTAGCAAAACACAAAGAACCTTTTGCGACTGAAACATACCGGAAAGGCTCGTTGTTGACGCGATTGACAACAACTTCAGCGTATTCGCCTTGCTCTCCAGTCTGGACTCCTTCAAAGTAGTTGCGAATTTCTGAAGGAAGACCGAACGACTTGGGATTCGCATTGTCAAGTCGCGTGAACAAGCGATTAAACAGCCGATTGATTTGCTCCTGTGGCCGGCTGCGCCGACTGTTTCGTGCCTGACAAGTAGAGCAGAACCATTCGCCTTCTGGTGGCTGTTTGGGATTGATCGGTGGGTCCGCGCAAGTGAAATGGAAAGAATTTGGGCAACCATCACAACAGAGCAACTCTCCATTGCCACCACAAGCAGAGCAGAAATCATTGTTTTCCTGAATCAGACAGTTAGCATCCGGGCTTTTCATAAGGTCCACACAGTTCTCGGAGTGTTTTGCACAGAGCGGCGACAAGGAACAGCGACTAAAATGCAGAGACATGTCTGACTTACCTCCTCGTCCGAGTCGGCGGCATTTACTGTGTCGTTGTCCTTCATGCTACGCGTGGTGCGGGACATGCCAGCTGTCACACTAGCCGTTTTGTTTTTCTGGGGTCTGGCCCAAATGTCAGTTTTGCCATGTTGCAAAGAACAAGATACAGAAGCATAATTGATCTCGTCGAAAGAAACATCATTAAGAAGCTTGAAGGTAGATGCGACGGTTTCACTTGAGCTTAGTGGACAATCAGTGGCACCTGTGAATAGCTGCGATAATACTTTGCATGGAATGTGAATCGGGAAAACACAGCATGCGCACCGCAAAAAAAAGTGCGAATCGAATTCAAGGTTGCAAAAGCGAGAACTTACGAGATCATAATGCGAGCAGATTTCTTGATCTTCTTTGCAGGCCGTCCACCGACTTTCGGTGTCCCCGCCCGCGACGACGCTGCTGCCCCAGGAGGAGGCGCAAGGTGGTCGCCTGGACCCGAAGACGCCGGCGTCTCGGCATCGTCCTCTTCAAAGTCGTTTCGAGGGCGCTTCTTGCTGAGACCATTGCGTAGATTAGGAAACTGAGGGAAGACAGGAGAAGAAACTGCAATCATTGGAGACGATGGCTGATCGAGCGGGGAGGAGGAAGCAGCAGCAGCAGCAAAATACTTGGAAGAGGATGGCGAGCGGGCGTGAATCACTGGAGCGCGAGGTTGCTCCAAAGACGAGTCAGCTCGAGGATCATCCGCAGGCTCCCGCTTTTCCTCAAAAGGAGGCCTGATCTCGCTTTCTTGGGCATCGGTGTTCTGGCGCAGGAGACCTGACGAATGCTCATACGTCGAAGAGTACAGCTGGCCTCGATTCTCCTCGAGCTGTTCGCGTTCCTCTTCGGTCAACGGCGGCCGCCTGTCTCTCAAGTGTTTTCGACGGTCGGCCTTGTGGTTGAGGGAGGGAAAGGCAAGAGGAGCGGGTCGGTGGAGAGGCGATTCTTGACGGCGAGAATGTTGGTGGTGGTGAGAGAGATGAGACGAGGGTAAAGGAGGGAGAGCCCCACGGGCGGTGGCTTGGCGCCTATTAGTGGGTGCTGGACCCCTGGAACTTCCGGCCGCCGCGCCGCCCTCCGACGCTTCGATCGCGGGTGCGTAGATCTCAGCATCAAGCGACTGCGCCGACGAGAGAGAGGATGATGTCGATGCGCTGCGGCTCCGTGACCGCCGCCCACGCCCTCCTCGTGGCAGCGAGAGTTCCCCAGGTCTTGCGGCGTCGTTTTCGGCTTCTGACGCTCCCATATCGACAGGCGTAGGCCCTTGAACGGCGGTGACGGGTTCTGCAGAGGCCACCACCACGGTAGATGATTCGGATGACTTGCTGCTCCCCTTCCGAGACGGTGGTGCATGGCGACCATCTGGCATGGGGATCGAGGTGTCGAGTGGATGTAGCTGAGGCTGATTTTGCGACGCTTGTGTCGGCGGTGCGTGATTCACCGGCGGTTCATGCCGCGGAATTGAAGGCGACGGTTGGGTTGCAGAAGCAGGAACAATAGGCGACGTCGCTGACTTGGAATTCTGCCGCTGAGAGCGATGTGCAATCTCCGCATTGGCTGCTTTGATATAAGTCTTGAGCAACTTGCGGTCCCGTCGATCGGCGGTCCGGGAGAAGAAACGATCCAGCGCTCGTAGCACGGAAGCTTGAGAGTAGCTGTCAGCATGGAATCGATTGAGAGCCAAGGCAAGCTCTGGCTGGTTCGATCCTTCCGCAAGCTCAATCGCGATCTTTGTGTTGTACTTCATGATGTCTCGTGAATAGGTCGTAGTAATATCATTGATGGGGGAAGCTGCGGCGGGAAAATGTGACGCAGTAGCAGAAGCAGGCGAAGGATGGCTGGCTGAGCTAGAATTCGGTGCCAGGGAGCCTTTGGGCAGAGCAGACGAAACATGAGGAGTAGCAGGGCTGACCGCTGGTGCTGGTTCATTGCGGCGAGTTTGTGGTGTTGCTAAGTTAGCTGCTACCTCAGGAGCAGCACCCGGGGCAGGACCGAGAGAAGACTGTTGCTCTAGAGCAGGATCTGTTGCAGCTCGAACTCGCACTGAGCTCGCTCTTGTCATCATCTCTTCTGGTTTGACTGAATCTGACCGCGGTGAGAGGTTGGTCGGAGAGTGCGTTTCAACACTGGTGTAGCCGTTGGTGGGGACGGTGACGCCTTCCTCGTCGTGAGAATTGGAAATAAGAGCAGCAGGTGCCGGTGAAGAGAATCGGTTAGATGGTCGATTCGAAAGAAGTTTGAGTCGTTGTAAGAGTTTTTGGTTTGGCAAAGTGCCTAAGGGTGCCATATGTTCGAGAACGCCATGTCGCTCCAGGTTTGGTACATCTTCAAAGCTAGCGGCCGGAGTCCGAACCGGCGGCTCTTCCCAGACATCGGATTGTGCTTCACTCTGTTCTTTTGGTTTCTCTGGCTGAGGAGGTGGGTCGGGTTGCTTGGGTGCTTGGGTGAATGGAGACACCCGTGAATGCCGCAGATTCCTGAGGGTCGCCATTTGGGCGAGTGACACCACACCCCTTCCGTGGATCAGTTGCAATCACAGATCATGTGTGTTTAGGGCACTTACAATGTCGCCAGTAGCCTTTCTACGAAGCTAGACTGGTCTGTTGGTGGGTTGTCACTGCTCCCAAAAATGTTGTCGGGGAGGTGTTGGAGGACACAAGACTTCATTGCTCGGTGGATTTCTGCCCCTAAACTCGGCTAGGGGGGCGCCCACGCAGGACGTGCACCACGATCAATATCTACATCCCACGCCGGTCAGATACGACTCTTTTGGCATCGTTTCCAAAGAACTCAAGCTTTTACGCACTCTAAGATGCTACACAATGGCTTTTCGGCCAATCCCGGTGAAAATGTTGTAGTGTATAGACGCCGCCTCCGTGCCTGACAGGGGCTCAGGGGATGATCTCCCTGGGCACGACTTGCTCGTGATTTCTACTCCAAGCATAATTTTTAAGGCTTAAGGGATAAGGAAGGCGGCCATTGTCACTCATGCCAGGAATCCCATGACTGTCCATCTATCATCGTAAACCATTGATGAGTCGTGACGAAGAAAATAGTTCCATTCCCAGACGAACTAAGGTGTCCTTGTTTGCATAAATCCCTGCTTTGAGAAGGCCATCGTCTTCCATTTCACCCCGTAGAGAGTCAAACTCTTATCATCGAGGCTCTCCCGCTTTTCGTAGTTCTGGTGAGCGTCTGCATGACACCATGGCTGCTGGAATTGACCGTGATCAAGCTCGGGTACACAATCAGTCCTCTTCGCTGGACTCTCCTTCCTCCTCGTCCTCTGTCTTCTTCGCCAGCTTCTTCTTCTTCTTTTTGTTCTTGCTCTTGGCTCCCGTAGACTTTGCAACTGGTCGATCGAGGATGCTGAGAATCTCCTCATCCGTAATCTTATTCTCAGTCTTGAATTGAGAAAGATCTGGTTCCGGCGGAGCGGCTAATCGAGTCAAGCCATTCTTTGTGATCGCTGAACGACAGAGTTAGCTTGGTAATTCCAAAATACTGCTTCAATGGTGGCCTTACCAACGGTAGTAAGAAGCCTAGCCACAGCACTTCCATCCGACTCACCAGCAGGCTTGTACTCGCGAAGAACGCCAGAGCGAACACATTCGACTACGCCCACCTTTGCATCGCGCTCGTTCTCGAGTTGCCGTAAGCTGAAGGGGAAGGTTCCGAATTTCTTAACGATTTCTGAAAGAATCTGTCTTGAGCTTGGCCGCTTTAGCTGATACGTTGTCGCTGTGCGTCGGTGAAGCGTAGATCTCTGCGTGTAGTCTTTGACTTTGCCTGAGCCTAAACTCATCCCAACTTCAACACCCCAGACTTCGCCAATCTCTGGGGTTCCTTCACCCTTCACACCGTCAGCGGAGGCCACAATGATCTTCTTCTTGGCTTCAATTTCATTGCGATCAAAAAGCCAGGATGTTGTATTTTGCACCACATTTACATCATAAGTTTTTGCTATCTTATCCAGTAGTAAGCCAATCTTGGCCTGAGTGGGAGGCCGCTCTGCAGCTGCTCTCTTCTTCTCCTCTTCAGATCCTGTGGCCAGTGTGCCAGGTGGAATCATAAGTCGCAGAAGAAGTTCATTTGCATAGTATGTGGCGAGGAGGAGGTCAGCCTGGCGAGACGGAATAACATCATTCTTGTTCTTGTCGGATGGTACAATGATGCTGTCACACACGATTGTCCCGAAGCCATCTATTTGAGCTCCAAGCTGAACTTTTATCACCTCCCCAGCCTTGATTTTTGTACCAGCTTCCTCGGTGTCGGAAGCTAACGGTGTGTACGGCGTGACATATGCGCTTGGAGAGACAGTGGTCGGGTGGGCAATGCCTGCCAACTTTGATGAGCCTTGTATGAAACACTCGGGATTCTCCCACACCTTTCTGAATCTTTTTGCCTTTGTAAACTTTAGCAACTTCGTCGTCAAGGAGCTTGTCTCCCTTTTCGCAGATGTCGAGGATGTTCGCTCCTTCTATGCAAAGCTCTGAGAGAGTGTTAGAGGTCGAGGTAATTGAGGTGCGTGCGAGGTCTTCCTACCTATAACGAGGCCGAGAACTTTTTGGGAGATTTGAGCGGCGGTCTTATACTTGGTGAGGGTGTCTGGATTGTTCAAGGTGTAGTCTACGAGTCCGTTAGTTTCTGATCGTGTTGCAGGTACTCGAGGTTGGCGATCAAATAGCAACGACGAGATGCATTTTCCTTGCGGGAGCTTTTACCTATCTCACTGGCTTCGGCCATTTTGCGCCTATTTCCATTGAGCAATTGCTTCTGAAGGCAGGTGTTAATACAGCGAGCGACGAGAAAGCGCGGGGGAATTTGAGAGGGCCAGCTCGTGTGTGGTGCGGTGGGGACAGGCTTCAAGGGGTCTCCGCAATTGGTGGTGAAAGGCCGTCCCTTGCGACATCCATGCAACGACACAGTGAAGAGCCGCCAAGGACGCCGCTGTCACCTTGCGCTTCGATATTGAAGTACGATGAGGCTTCGTCCCAGACGGAAGAAGCCAGTTCAGGCCTTGAGCCGTGGGCTAGGAGGGCTGAAGAGTTCTTACAGACCAGAAATCGATCGTAAAACACGTGCAGATGTCTGGCCGATAGATCGGACGAGCAATTGAACAGTTCTTGATTCAGAGCTACATATACAGGCTCGCCCAAGAATCCAACTCTGTTGCCAGGTTTCGACCTTTGCCGCTTCGGCTGCGCCTTGATGAATATCGACCACCATCCAAGCACGCCCGACCAGCCGTATTCGTAGATAGCCATCACGAGACTCCGTATACATCAACCGTAACTGAATCGTTGGCGACTCAAACTTTCGACACCTAACGCCTTCACATGCATACGGCATTCTTTGAGCCGATGACATGGAGATAGAACAAAAGTCGTGAAATGTATGGTCATAGCGAGCGGATGTGACTTGATGTCACGATGTCATGTCCATTGTTCATTCGAGATCTATTCACCACAGATGCCCCCTCTGAGACGGGCCAGCGTCAACGGGAAGGACTTGGACCATGCTTTCGAAAGGAGCATATACATAAAATCAGCAGTGCTAATCCAGCGGAAAGCATACAGCGTGTCATCTCTGAGGCGTCGTCAGTAGGAAAGCGGTTAGGGCTCAATTTGGGGTCTTACGCGGCCTCTCCTACCTCCTTGCTGTACCGGTTGCATCTGGTGTTGAGGGAAGAATCCTTGCTGGGGAAAACCGTACATGCTGCTATTTCCAGTAGCCATTGGACTGAAAGCTTGACTTCCAAATCCCCCCATGTTGTGGCCCATGAGTGGATTTGATGGCATCTGCCCTTGAGCGAGAATCGGAGAGGAATGATTTTGCATATTGCGGAAGTTCTCGATCGACGCCGGGGGCGTGGCATAGCCTGTAAAGCCCGAAGTAGTGATCCCTGGCATGAAACCTTGTCCATTGCTTGCAGACACTGCTCGTTGGCCTTGATTTAGCATGGATTGGTAAGGGAGCTGCTGCGGGTTCATCTGCTGTACTGGAGACTGAGTGAATGCTGCACCTTGCCCTGTCATCCCATTTAATCCATATGGACTGAAGTGGGTGGAATCTGCAGAACCGCTCCTGGCAGGCCCAGGAGGAGTTTCAAATCCTGACATTTGTACATTTGTCATCAATGGGTTGTTCAGCTGTCTGTCCATCATAGTAGCCGGTGACATGAATGCATTATTGTTCTGCTGAGACATAGGACGTGGACGCTCGCTGGGAGGATGGGAGTGGCTGTTATGATGCGAGTTGGCACCTCTCGATGAAAGGCCAACCTCATCCATCAAGCGTTTGTAGCCCTGACTTGGGGTTGCCTTGATCTTGGACAGAACTTTAGAAACGTTGCTGACTACTTCCAGGCGCATATTCTCGTCAAACCAAGGTGTTGTCAGGACCTTGAAGATGAAGGTAGCGCCCGAGGAGGAATCACTAAGTACCTGTTCGAGAGTTTCGTCGCCCGGACTGAAGAATAACGCTTTGAGGACTGCGTCACGTGCCTCGGGTTCATTTCGTTGATTGATTACTTTCAAGACCGTCAGGTATGCGACTTTGTGCGTGCAAAGATGGACGAGATGGGATATAAGGCGTGGGGCTAGCACTGTTCGACGCTTCGGAAATGTGCATGTGTCTAGGAACCAAGTTAACAGGAGTGCTCCATTTGCATTGGAAGCAAGCTGGACGCTATGCTGAGCAATGGCCGCAGCCAGCACCCGCTGTTGCTCTTTAGTTGAATGATGGCTCTCAAGGCAAGCTCGCATAGCACGGGCTCCAAAGCGCCCTTGTGCAATCTCCCACATCTTGCTAAGCATAGTTTCGAAGATAAAATTGTTGAAAGGAGGACCGAAGCGGAGGCAGCATTGCAAGACATAGTTGCCGTACTGGTCAAGGAACAGCGGTACGGTATACTGTCGGAGGCTTTCAACGATCATGGTCATCTGCTCCTCGGTCTTTGCCACATCAATGATCTTTTGCGCCGCCCACGTTCCATTTTTGTGAATTCCAATTTCGGCGAGATGAGGCGCAATTTGTGCAAGCATCAGTTCTTTTGTTTGCTCATTGCAGTATTCGAATAACTTTTGCACCACAGTGTTTCCCAGGTAGTCCGAAGAAAGCTCTGCAATCTCTGGTAGCATGCTATTTGCCGTCGCTTCGATTTCGTTGATGTCGCATGTGCCATTGTCGATCCGTTTTCTGATGTCCCTAAGCTTGGGTGCGTCGAACAACCTCGTTGGGCTTGGGTCAGGAATGGGAGGGACCTCCATCTCGTACGCAAGAAACGAGATTGCAGAATCGATGTTTTGTTGAATGCTTTGGAGCTCTTCATCGGAAGCCCCAAACTCGAGAACGATTTGCAACATTTCAACCTGAAGCTGCGGAAGATCTGGCACCTGCATCGCTGCCGCAGACGCGTTCAAAGTACGGCCAGGTCCAACAGGACTACCATTGCTACCGACGGCAGTTCCGGACCCTATTGCAGCGGGTGATTTGCCTGCGAGCGGATCGGGCGTCGAGGAGGGTTGCAGACCATTGGCGCCGGGAGTCGCTGAAGCAGACATCGTAGGGACCTTGGCGTACCCAATTCTCACAGGCCCAGCTCCAGGGAAAATCTCCTTGCCATTGAGTATTGACTTAGCTTGCTTCGCTGATTCCACATGCTCATAGTTCACGAACCCGCAGTTCTTGTGCGTAAGGACCCTTGTCGATTCGATTTGTCCATATTGGCCAAAGATTTGGTCCAGTGACGAGACAGTTGTTGAAACCGGGATACTGCCGATCCAAAGGGCTCTGGTGGGTCCTTCGAGGCCGCCTTCTTCCACACTCTCCTGACCGCGTGAAGCCATTCCATTTAAATTCATCATGTGCACTGCATCTGTCAGTCCTTTATAATCAGCACTCTCTGCCAAAGATTCGCTCATTCCCCTATCGAAACGCAAAGACCCAGCCAGATAGCCGCGTGGAGCACTTGCATCAAGAACGCCGGCGGTGCGGGCTCGAGGCCGGTTCACCGAGGCATGATTGGCAAATGCCTGTACCTGTAAGTTGTGCTGGTGAATTTGGACTTGCAGAGCAGCAGCATCAGGAGTGAGTGTTCCACTGTTGAGCCCTGAGTACGTCATTCCATAGGCGTCTTCATTATCGTCAGCATATTTTTCGGTTGCGTTAACGGAATAAGACCGTATCCTGTTGGCGTTTGGATTGCTCAATTGAGCCAGAAGCTGAGGAAGAGCATTAGCCTGCTGTTGTTGTTGCCACATCAACTCCTCCGTTGTCGGCTTGGCGAGAGATGGGCGAGCCTGTTGGGGTGTTTCTATCAGTCCAAGGTAGTCGAGCGTCTTTACATCATGGTCAATGAGCGTGTCTTTCGGGAACGACGATTGAGCGGGAGAAGAAGGGTCATCAGCGGAGCGGATGCTTGCAAGTGTTGAAGACCGCTCTCGGCTAGATCCCCAGCCTGAGGAAAATAAAGAAGACGTATATGGGCCTTGACCGGTTAGAGAATTAGGACGATGGGGCATAGATCCAGCACGGAGACGGGAAAGTAGCGCAGAATTGGAGCTTAGAAGACCTCCTGATTTTAGACCCTGGTCTGGGGCTTGAATGGGAGGTGTTCGGAAAGGGCTTGTGGAGGGTGTTGGCCGTGAAGACTTTGTCAGAAGAGCTTGCTGAACGTTTACTCCATTGATCGTACCGACTGGAGAAAATCGCGATGGCACCGTGCCGGCTCTTGTGCGACGCGTAGGACCGTTTAAATTTGTGTCCACTTGTGGTACTAGATCTGGGAACCCATCTTGCGTGGGGGATTCTGGAATGTTTTCTCTTAGAGGTGTAGAATTGCCGCTGGTCGGAGGTCCCCAGATACTCGGAGATCGGCCCTCTTGTGCCACAATCTCTCTAGCCCTAGTCGAAAGATGTCAGAATTGTATGATAGCAAATATACACAGAGCCTTCGCTGCATACCTCTTCGGATATAAACGGCCGCTCAGCTCATGCGATGGGGATCCGGCCCCGAGTCGAGCGCTGCCCAGATTAGCTCCAGCAGCGCTAAGGCCATTTGAACCACCAAATGGAGATTTGACGGAATTGCCGGTGGAAGGCTCGACCGGAGAATTATTGCCTGTTGATGAACCTGAACGGGTGATGGAAGGTTGGGGTAAGAAGCCAAGAGTAGGATGATCTTGCGGCCGTGATGTTGGAGCCATTTTAGTGGCTTCGATTTGGTCTTGCGACCGATAAATTTGGTGTGACAGCAACTGTGGACGATTTGGGTGATTATTTTGACCTATTACTTGGAGTACTCTGGGTGACGATTCTTTCCACGCTCAAGTGCGGGTATAACAGATGTATCGAGGTCAAAGGAGCGGTAGACTTGCGACGATGCAGAGGTCGAGAAAGGCACGTGAGAATGGCAACCAGAGCGAAGTAGAAGAGGCAAATAAAAAGTTGTGAAGCTGTGCTGAATGCTGTTCTGGCCGTGAGAGGGGTGACAGCCTTATGTCTACACTGGAGACTGGTAATTGAGATGTTTTGATTTTGCTGTCTCCAGGTTGTTCTTTCAAAAGTCTTCCGCGTCGGTCCTCTCAGTATTCGCAAGTCACGAGATGGAATGAAGGAGCGTCGTTTTCGTGGGTGCGGGCTCGGAGCAAAGCAATTCGCGCCAGTCGTCGAGACAGCGAAAGGAAAGTCAAGAAGGGCCGCAAGGGCAAAGGACCGACGTGGGGGAAGCGAAGAAGCGGTGGAATTGATCAAGCGGAGATGAATTAAGGTACATTAAAGAGATCTGGTGGGCGAAGCGTAATCATAAGGGGGAGGGGTGTGGGTTGTGGGTAGTGGGAGGGCGGAGGTGGGAGGTTGGAAGAGAACTCTTGCTCAGGGGGACGAGAATAGAGTGAAGAGGCTTCGTCTTCCCGCATTCTCCGACTGATGCTTGGCGCGGCCTCGGGGGGCATGGTTGGCTCCCACTGCAATGCTGCCTCTCTCTACAGGTACAATCTTTTCACAATGATCTCGAGCACTTGGTCGTGGCTCGCGGGCTTTCACGCGAACCTCTAAGCGTTTGCATTAAATCCCTTATTGATATGCTGCCGCTTAAGGCGCCAGCTCACCAGCCACCAACACCGTGAAGCAACCCTTTCAGCCCTCCTATTGCGACTCATACAGTCCACACGGCAATATTATCAGCATCCCACCTTGTTCCTAACCGGCTGTCGACCTTCCTGCTACGAAAACGATATGAGAACTCTAATATCGATGGCCTGGCTCTCTTCTCCTAGGTCATTTGCTGGTCGAGAGTCGGCGGCCGCTTGAGCACTGTTTCAGAGACCTCAATGACAATTTAGGAGAGCCGGAGCTCCACGTCTTCCTCGTGAGAAGCTATCGTCGGTGAGCGAGAAGATGACTCGTGTTGACCGCAACATGAGCTTTTTGAAGCTTCCCCACGACGAGAATCGACGATCCTCGGGTCCTGCCAGTAGCCCGAGATGCAGAACACTCGATCATTGGGACGGCCGTGTGAGACAGGCGCAGATTCCCTCAAAAGCTGCCTGTATGGAGCCGCTTCTCTAGTGGTGGATTTGAGGATGGCGCCATGTTTCATCAGGACAAGTCCCGGCAATGTGACAAACAGATTGCGAGGCGGGGCCCAATGCTCGTGTACGTAGTCGTGTCAATCTACCAAATACAATAGGTACACCGGGGCCGACCGAGAGCGTTTATTTTGCAGGGCAGCTAGTTACGGTATTCTAAGAAATGAAACGCGTTTCACCTGGCCGATTCCGCCTTAGAGCCATCTGCATCCCTGCTTCCCGCCAGCCGTAAGGCATGCCAAGACCGGCAGGGGGAAAAGAAACGCGGCCGAGCTTTATCCGGATCGTGCCGCAGATTACCCGTAATTGTAGATCAAAATTGACGCGACCTCCCATCTCCGCGTCTATGGCCTTGCAAATTCTAGCATGTTCTATTCTACCAACGATCCCTAGCTGGCCCTCCCCACTACCGTTATCGTGCAATATCCCGCAACCACACGCGAGTTCCTATCTCTGACCGGATGGACGACGAGGAAATGCCGGATGCGGACAC
Source organism: Pyrenula aspistea (assembly GCA_021030945.1). NCBI lineage: Eukaryota > Fungi > Ascomycota > Eurotiomycetes > Pyrenulales > Pyrenulaceae > Pyrenula > Pyrenula aspistea. Next base: position 13,893 of record JAGFML010000152.1, read on the forward strand.
CCCGCAACCTCCACACACGAATGATAACTCATCAGGCTCAGAGGCTGGTAGCGATGACTCAGGACCAGTAGAGGCTCTCGCCACTGGACGCGAGAAGAGAGCCAATGCCGGATCGCGCATGAAAAGCCTGACCGCCGCAGAAGACGATGCAGATGATGAAGACGAACTCGCTTTACTCTTCGGCGGCGAGGAGGGCGAGGACGAAGAATTTGAAGGCAGCGGCGACGATTCGGACCAGCAGTTTTCCGATTCGTCTGATGACGACGAACAAGATGCTGGTGCCGAGGGTGAGCTGGAAGGCGAGACACAATTACAGCGCGAAGAAAGAGCGGACAGGGCGAAAAAGCGGAAGCGAGAAGACCCGCTTGCCAGAGCCCGCAAGAGAGCACGTGTCGAACCTCCGACTTCCCAGCCTGACACTCCAGTCCCTCGTCCAAAGAAGAAAAAGGAACACAACTTTGTCCTCCACGAAGAAGGCGATACCCGTGTCCGGATCTCCGCCCGGGAGGCCACAAAGGCTAATCGTGAGGTCATACGTGCTAAAATCAAGGAAGATCAGGCACGGTCCCGTCTAATCGCACAGAAGCGTGAGAAGCGAAGGGAAGAGCAGCGTGAGCAGGAGAAGCCGAAGATGACACAAGCAGATCGTCTTGCTGAAGCGGAGAGGGTTGAAAAGAAGAACGCTAAAAGTCTGAACCGTTGGGAAGCGATGGAGAAAAAGAGAGCTGAGGAGCAAAAGGCCAAACTTGAAGCTTTACACAATAGGAAGCTGGAGGGACCCGTTGTGTCGTGGTGGAGCGGAGCCGCTCGATGGATAGGCGAAAAACTTACGCATATCGGTACAAGAGAAGTCTCTGCGAGAGGGTCGGCCAAAGAGGCCAAGAAGAGAGGTCCTGGTAGGCCCAGGGTCTCAGACACAGAGACCTCTGGGACGAAACATGAGGCATCGTCCACGGTTGCGCCAGCCCATGGCCACACAGAGCCGAAACAAGGAGAACAGTTCTCTCAAGGCATTTCCACACTATCCAGCGGCACAACAGCGGCTGAAGTGCCAGAGCAACACTTTGAGCATCCGGCACAGAACAAGAGTCAGATCAGTGCAGTTAATCTCCCTACCCGACCGTTGTCTCATCAAAGCAATTTAAGCGCTCTCACTGGCTCAAACCCACTCCAGACATCGCTTCCTCAAAGACCCGCCACTTCTGATGGTCGTGTCCTTTCGCGGACACTCTCCACCAACAGCACAATCGCCCATGCCGAATCTACCTCTGCAGAGCAACCTGCATCTCCACCAGTCCCAAATTTTCTATCTGGCATCCACGAGTACGCCACCCTTCCCCAATCCGCCGCCCCATCACCGCCGGCTTTCACGTCAAGTCATTTCACGGATCTAACTCCAAACACAAATACGACCCTTCACGAGGTCCCCCAGCCTCCACCTCTGCCCTCAAATCAGCCAGATCCGCTCCGCAACCCACCGTCCACCCTCTCAACTCGCAACCTTGTTACACTCAATCCTTCGAACCCTGAATCCTTCCCAGAGCCGTACACCCTCCTCTTCGCCGCTGCGCCCAAAAAATCTTCTACAGCCACAACCACCGCTAACGCTCGCGCACCAAAATCTCGGCCCCCGCCAAGTCTTTGCGCTGTCACCTCCCTTCCCGCGAAATACAGAGACCCTGTGACGGGGATTCCGTACGCAACAGCCGGCGCGTATCGGAAGCTAAAAGGTCTCCGGGAAGGCGGAGGTGGGCGCTATAGGTGGAGTGCGATGTTGGGGGCCTATGTGGGTGCAAGGGGAAAGGCGGCGGTCGGGGTGCCGGAAGGCTTCCTGGGGTAAGAATGGTTGGATGATGAATAGAGCATTGACCTTCGCAATGACAAAGTAGTGGCAAAGCGTTGCATACATCACATACACTACAATAGACACAGAGCTTGCATAAATACCATCCCCATCTGTGGTCAACCGCCTCTCAAAAATTGCACATTCTGGTTTTTAGAGCGGTCCCGGAAACCGACACCCACTCACCCTCTGATGATTTCAACAAGGCAGGAAGGAAAGTCGCACCCATGCGGACCAAGTAATTATTACAGTGCAGCCAATACGCCCTTCAAAAGCCAAACAATCACCACCCCCGCAAGAAAAAGTTCGTCATTCACAACCAGACCATGGAGATCTCGATGAGCCAAAGTAGTACAAGCGCTCCAGAAAACGGGCGCACCAAGAGCGACTACCTAGACAAATGTCTTTCGAGATCCCACGCTCAAAGGGAAGGAATGCAAAAGATTGAAGGGGTCTACAAGGGGGATAAGACTTTGTCGCCGTTAGATAGAGTTTGCCCATCTCGAAGGAAAACAGCACTACCGCGGCCGAATTGAAAGAGAGTTTGTTACTAAGAGAATACCTATTTACTCCCTTGTCCAACGGCTATGGCATAAAACGTAACTACATCCTATACGAGATTTCCAAATTTTGTCTATCAGAGGACTGCTTAGCCAACTGAAGCCCACGCATCCCGATCCATCGCTTGCTCCCAGTTCAACTCTCCTCACTCACCAACCACTTCACCCCCAACCCTTCTCGCGCTCTCTCTCTCCCTGCCTCCCTCATTTTCTCCCCATGACTTCTCCTACAGCGAGAACAAAGCACACCCAAGCGGGGAAATCCGTCATCACCGTCCTCCACGCATGAATCCTCAACCAGTCCGCCAGATACTCCCTCGACGTCTTCCCTTTCCCTTTCCCTTCCTTCTTCTTCCCCTTCCCCTTCCCCTGCCTCTGCCCCTCCCCTTTCCCCCGCTCGCCGGCCCGCCCCTGCCCCTGCAAAAGCGCCTCCCCCTCCCTTTCCTCCTCCCCACCCACCGTCCCCTCCCCTTCCCCCTCCGCGCCCTCGTCGTCATCGTCGTCCCTCGCGTCCCTTATCCCCCTAATAACCACCCCAATATGATAAGCAAACAAATAATGCGCAGCGGTAAAACCCGCCCCCAACCCAAACAACATCCTCTCCCTACTCCCCTCCTCACACCTCGAACTCATAACACCCCCACTGACGATCCCGATCAGCGAAAACGGCAGCACGGTGTAGAGAAACGTCGGCAGGGCCCAGCGGGTGAAGAATTGGGGGAGGGTGTGGGGAGGGGTGGCGAGGAGGAAGGGGCGCAGGGAGATGGGTTCGTGCAGGGCGGTGGTGAGGAAGGCGGTGGAGGAGAGGAGGGGGGTGAGGGGGAGGAGGGTGGGGAGGAGGGGGTGGGGCATGGTTTTGTGGTGTGATGTTGTGTGGTGGTGGGGGGGTTACTGTGGAAAGGGGGGGAGGGGGATTGCTGAGAGGGAAGGAAGGGAGGGAGGTCGGGGTGGGGTGGCGCCCGGTCTCCCTTGTGTTTTTGCGGGGAGATGGTGAAGGAGGGTTTTTCTTTTTCCTGAGGTAGAGAGAGCTTCCCCTGAAGTTTCTGGTAGCTACCAGGCGAGGAACAAGAAATAAGTAGTAGGATGGGGAAGATATTTAGACCCGAATGAGGAAGAGGAAACCGCCGTGCTGGAAGCCAATTCCCAACAGGTTCCGGTTGAAAGAAAATGCGGGAGAGACACCAAAGACTATCCCATAGAGGCAAAACCTGTCGCTACCTCCACCTTCAATGTCCGCTGGCAAATCCTTCCAAAAAAAATTTCTAGACACCATCGCCAGCAGCCTGACCCGTCTTTAATAGCCCATTGCAGGCTTGTTCGTTCTTGCTGCTCTTAGGTAGGAGGCTGTGACAGACGGGGCAATCTCGGGCCCGAAGGAAGAATCATTGTCCCGGTTGCAACGGAGGTACAGAGGTTAGGTATTGGGGGCCAAATGAGGTCGGGAAAGCGAGCACGAGGGTTAGAATAGCGCCTTGTCACTAGCTACGGGGGGGAAAGGTGATGTGTCGAACGCGAGGCTTTCGTGCTCTGGGGTTCATACGACTCTGATTGTAACTGTGAAGCTGGTCGGGAGAGCTGGACGCGGCTTGGGTAAGTTGAGGCATATGTAAGAGGGAATGGGCAATGAGCGATGTATCGGAGTTTGGGAGCTTGGTGTGCTACGCTATCTATTACTGGAACTTTGGTATATGCTCGTATAGAAGATGGTCAGTTGCATTTTGCGTGATAGCCGTTAGCTAAGGGGGTGAATACGCATTTTTCTGGTAAGAAACATTATTCTGGCTTAGCCATAATATTGCTGTTTTCCTTCAAGATGATCGACGCCATTCAAGGGACTAGCAGATCTCGGGAGGTGATTTGGCAGACAATGTTATTCCTACATCATCATTTCGACAGGTTTTTGTCCATTTCGAGGCTGGCGAGATCTCACTTCTATTTCTTGCCCTTTTTCTTCTTCTTTGCTCCCCCTCCCCCTCCCCCTCCCCCACCGGCGGTTGTCCCCGGCCGACTTCCCTCCGCTATCCCAACCGCACCACCCTCACCCTTCTCAAACCCTCCCTGCGCTCCACCCCTCTCCCCCTTCCCTTTCTTCCCCTTCTTCGGCCTCCACCCGTTCCTCTCCCTCAACGGCAGCCACCTTTCTGGATCGGGTGTCCTCCCCTCCACGTAATCTTTCGGCAGCCGATTCTTCCGTACACGCTTTTTCTTCGGCGGTCCTGCATCCGCGCCTGCTTTACGTTTTAGCTTCGCCGTCTTTTCCGCCGAAATGGGCGGGTTAGGTATGCCCTGGGCGAGGAGTGCGTCAACATTGATGGACGAGATGAAGGGTTCGATAAGCGGGAGTTGGGGGATGAGGGAGGAAACTTTTTCGGGTGAAGAGATGGCGTGTGCGGCGATATAGCCTGCGGTGGCGGCGCGGTCGTTAGGGTAGGCTTCTCGGGCGGCAGTGAAGATTTCTTTGGCGGCGTCTTGGTCAAAGTCAAAATCGGAGGTCGAGAGGGCACCGCCAGCAGCTAGGAGAAGGTTTCGCGGAGGTCGGGCTAAGATATCTCGTTTGTGGTCCTTTGATTTTTCCCGGTCTTCTTCGAATTTCTGAGTCCAATGGATGGCTGCTTCCGCCAGCTCGGATTTGATTTGTCCGGTCCGATGTTGTTGCTTGTAGAGAGAGATTAATAGACCTATGAGCCCAGGGTTGTAGCGGATATCCTCTAGATCTTGCTTAGGTGGGAATCCATCTCGCAAATCTTCCAGTGAGACTTGGGAGAGGCGAGCAAAAAAAGATTCGAGTGCGGTGATTGCAGAGACATAATTCTTGTTCAAGGCGTAAAGTTGCACTAGAGTTAAGACTAGACCGACGTCATATGGCCGGCTTTTGATCTCCTGATTTATCTTCTTAATCGCGGCCTTGGACGTATCGCTTCTGGTTGTAGCAGCTGCATAGAAGACTGAAGGGATCGTTACAGAGGGGTCAGTAGGGTGTGACCGGGCTTTTTCAGCAATTGCAGCCGTCGATCGCGCCACGCCATCATGCTTAGAGGCAAGCAAGTCCGCCGTGTATGAATTTGCTGTTGCCGTTCGGGATTGAAAGTCGAAGAAAGCGTCTGATTGAGGTAAGGAAGGAGTCGAGTTGAGTAATTTGTGTGTCACAAAGGGATTTGAGGGTTGTTGAGGTCCGGAGAGAAAGTTGTGTTGTGCGATGGACCGAGTAGAAAGATCAGATATCCTGTGAGAGTAAGCTTAGGGTCCTCCGTGTCGGTTCTTCGAACATACTGCCCAATTTTAATCTCAGCCGTAACATCTTCAGCCGCTTTCATCTTCCCCAGCCTCAAGAGAACGTAGAGTTGCTGAACAGAAATCGGTAGCAGCTCCGCTTGTTTGTCTTCTTCCACAAGCCCTGTAGAGTGCTTGCACAATTCCTTCGCCCTCTTTAGAAGGACTTCCGCCTGCTGCAAATTTCCCTGTGCAATTGACCTGCACCCTGCATTATATGCTAATTCGAAGTTTTCAAGCTCTTCTCGTCCAGCTTTCTTCGCCCGCAGCTTTTCTATGGTTTCGCTTTTTCCCTGCCACAAGATCTGTGCCTCGACCGCTCCAAGATTCGCTTTGAATTCCTCCCCTGATTCAACATCTTTTCGCTTGGCTAGATCTTCAAATAGGCGCTTCGCATCTTCGAAACCCTCGCCACGGTACGCCGCCTGCGCCTCGACGAATCTGGCTCCCTGTCCCTCGACATTTTTCGCAGTATCTCTTGCTTCCTTTAACCTTCCCGTCTTGTACAAGCCATATGCATACTCAAATCCCACGCTCTGCTTCAGGGAGTCTCCTCCCTCCTCTACCGCCCGGATGGCGTCATCGTACCGGTCGAGCTTCAGCAGCGCAACTATACGGGCGCGCTGGGCTTCTGGGTCAGATTTCGATGCTTTTAGAGCTCTGTTAGCCGCTTTCAGGATTTCTTCGTGATCGTCGAGGGTTGTGCGGGAAAGAAGGGTGTTTAGGGAGGGTGCAGCAGTGGCCATAAGGTAAAATTGCTGGTTGCTGATGCGAAGTTCATCGCTGATTTTTAGATCGTGGGAACCAATCGATGTGGGGGTTTGGGAGCAAAATTCACCCCACAATGAAGAGACTTGGCAAGGGTTGGAGAGGCCTCGATTCTTGGCAGGTCCAGAGAACAAAAATCTACAACACCTCTGGCCTTGCCGTGTGGTAATACAAAAAAAGCCACAGCTCCGCTGGCTCCTCTCAAGCCGCGATAATTGTCTTACCGCCCTGGTCTTTTGCTTGTTAATAATTGTTCTAATGGAGCATTTATGCCACACAGACATGACCTGCAAGGCGACGGGGCCAACGCAAGGATATGTGCATTGGAAAGGCAACAAGGCTATCATATGAACGGCATGCACGAAGCTACCAGGGTGTGAGAAGCCTGTCTTGATACATTATAGGAGAGTTGCTGGTCACCGTACTGCAAGAGCTCTGAAGCAGTACCTGTACCTAGGAGAGTCAAGTGTGGAGCTTTTACCGTGCAGCTTCCTTGCAAAAGGGTCTTCAAAGGACGACGCTCACGATGCCGGTGGCCAATAAAATATTCCAACGACGTATTCAACCCAAGTTTTCCTGGAGAACAAGGTGAATCTTTACAGGAGGGATACTAGGGTACCGGAAGCGTTCTGCTGCACCAGGCTACAAGCCAATAATGTTGCCAAGGGCGCGACCTGCTGCTGCTATCCTTGCCGCTTGAGATCTGATACCAGATGAAGGCAATGCATCAGCGACTTGTTAGCCATAAAAGCGAATCAAGATTGAGCAAACCGTCCCCCTGTCCACCTGCCCCCTCCCGTCCCTCCATTACCCCCCAACAGCGATGAAAAACACCCATCTATCAGGTCCCTTCCCACGGCACCACCAGCATGAGCGGTAAAAGTACTGTACAGGTAACCCATGCAGCAAGACAGCCATGTTCCCTACTTGAAGTGGCTCCCGACCTTTCTCAGAAGCGCCTTGAAAAGCATCCCGCCCCCCGCGTATATCTTCCTGAAGTTTACATCTGTCAAGTCCCACCCCTTTATCCAACGAACGCCTTCCCACGGCCAACTCATCACTCGCCCCCTACAAAAAATACAAACCAGCTCCCCCACAGCAATCAAACCCAAGCAAAAAAGCAGAAATGCCTACTTGGCATGGCAACCACCTCCCCGGCCACAGGTACACATGTTAGTATTAGCCCCCGCTGTCGAACACGCGTGCAACACAAGAGCTGAAATCTTAAACTCACAAGATGACCATGCACACCATCGCCGCTGGGCCCAGGTCCTCAACGCCACGGGCAAAGTGATCCACTCGAACGAGATCCGCGGCGTTCTCAACAGCTCTGATCTCGCCCTCGGCGCGCCGCATCTGGCGGGGCTCAGGGTCGTCGTGATGAGGGGGCGGTACACGGTTATTAAGGGGTAATGATGTGTCGAGAGCATTTCATACGTAGCTGGGGTTGGGAGGGGGCCATTCCCGTAGCACGTGAGGCTTGGCTCAGGATAGGCATGGGTGTCAAGGCAAACGATCTGCTTGGGAATAGTGGATAAGCCAGCTGTTGAACTTGTGCGCAGAGGATTTAAATAGTCTGTGCATGGCCCAAACACTGCTTTAGATCTTTCATAGTAGGTCTACGAAGCGAGATTACGTCTGAAAATGCCTACAAGTTATGCATGCCTATTACTAGTAGTATCCTGCCCCTGCTAATGCAAAGCCTTTTTAATGGGTCGATCACTTTGGCTTCCATAAGGAATAGGGAAGTCCTAACCAAGGTGCTGCGATGTAATTGGCACGGGATGTTGGCAGGCCGGCAGACTTTTGATCCGCTAAACGCAATGATCTGGTATCCGGTGAATTAAGGTATACTGAATTTAACCTAACACCCTACAAATCTGAAACCTCGCACTTTTTGGTGTGCCTCGTGTCCTTCAAGTCCGCAGTTTTTCGGCCAGCGACCACATCTGCCAGGGCCACCAACCGTGTATGCCGACGTCGACACCGTAACCATTCGTGTCTGATTTTGGGAGAGTGTCTTGCAGCTTTTGGATATCTGAGTAGCCCATGTCGACCCACCACCAGGCTTCATGCTCCATCAAGATGGTTAGGACTAGCCAGTGCGCGTAGATGTCCCAAGCCAGGCAATGGATTTGTTGCTCTACTGAGAGGCTGGTGTCCTTTGACCGGTCGGGATGGTGTGTAATAAGGATGTTGAAGTATTCCTTCGGGAGATGACTGATCCATGGGAGCAAGCCTCGAGTGACGGGTTGGGAAGGGTCGTATTCTGTTTGCTTGGCGCAAAGGGCCTTAAGCCAAGGTGCTCCCTTAGAGAGTAACGAACATTTGGGCGGACCGCCAAGAGCTTTGTCGTATGAGGGAGTTCCACTGAGCGATTTTGCTTCAGCAGATTGGAATATACCAAATATACAGTTAGCCGTTTTTTCTAGCATTATCACGGCCGAGTAGCAGGCTACCAAGGAGCTCATCACTGGAAAGTGAGACTCCATTCCGTCCAAAGATCCACAGTAGACGTCGCTGTGTTGCTTATGGCGGAGTTTGAGCTCTAGAATGTTAACTTGATCGTGGAGTTTGTCCAAGGCTTCGGAAACGGTGGAAGATATAATGTTGTTCATGACGTGTCTGTGGCCGGAGCTGGACTTTGTGCCTGGCGATGAAAGCGAGAATAGGTCTCGTTCTACCTCAACAGCTTGGGCTACATAAGCCGAGACGAAAGTATCGGGCAAGTCTGACTCTCGTGTACATGTTAATTCCCTACCACTTTCGTCCTGGGACAAACAGGCGTTGCGAGCTTTGGTAACGGCGTTTATTCCTCGAAGTAAGGATGCCCATTCTAGGTTTTGAGGAGCATCTGCATCTGGCTCCTGTTCGACCAATTCCAGTTCCGGATGCTGCCGCTGAAGCAGACGGAAGATCCTCCTCCTCGCAGGAGCATATGCCCACAACATGGCAGCTTGCGCATGAACGACGTCGAGTTCATGGGGACATTCAGTATTTAATCGGGATCGAAGGGCGGTGAGAGCTTTGTGATGATATTGGTCACCAGTCTTGACCAGGTGTGCTACCCGATCAGCGGCAGCAATTCGGTCGGATCCGAGCAAGAGATCAACACAAAGACATGCGGCGCCAAATGCAAGTACCGAGCATAGTAACCCTTTGCACTTCGACGCAAGAATTGGCAGCTCAATCCTCCTTGCGTGCTCATTGCCGTCCGACAAGGCTACATGACAGGTATGTCTTAGGTAGTGGTCGAATAGAGACAGGTCCTCGTGAACAATATCGGCGATTTTGTCTAAGGACGCGATTTGGGTCACACCGGACTCTAGCGCCTTTCTGCTTGGCGAGGTGGACTTCTGAGGCTGTGAGGGCGGCGATGTTGTAAGATATTCGCATTTTTCATCGCGCATCACACAAGTGCGGCATTCTGGTTTCGTCTCGTCACACTACAATACCCTGCTATCAGACGGTCCTTGTGCTATATTGGCTAGGCAGGCTCATACCTTGACTTTCCGGCGCCTACATTTGTTGCAGCCGTTGCGAGACTTATTGTGCGTTTTCTTCGGTTTGTATGACAGGGGTGGTTTCATGACCATGGCTTCCACCAGCCAGTGAAGGAGTCAAGGAGCGTACGATTAGCAGGGAAGCAAGTACGGGGAACATTAAGAGACACTCAACGACTACCAGGCGGACATTAGCTTACTTATAAAGGACGAGCGAGAGCGGATACGAGAGCGAATCCATGTTATGGACTGGACGACGTGCTTCGCAGCATTGTTGTCGAACTTAAACTCAGCCCAGCAGATTATTCAGCGCTAAGCCACTGCTGTTAGAATACTACAGGCTATCGAGGCCAGCTAGTCCTCATTAGGTCAGTTCGCTTGGCATTAGCGGTGTGTAATTTGGAATATCGCTGCAGGAGAAAACGTCAACCAGCACAAAATTTATTTCAACAACCTACAGTGCCCGCCGCTTGTGCCCGTTGCTCACAAGCTACTCGATCCTCGAACAGGCATCTTTACGAGCATCGGGCCATCATGATTGCGCTAGTGTCAATTCGGCAACTAAGTGGAGTACCAGATGTGCTGGACGCGTTTGCTACTATAGCAATCCTGGGGTAGCGCCACTTTGTTTCGACTACACAGCAAATACAACCAGAAAGAGTCTCAATGCTTCTAATCCAATGGACCTGTTTGCGAGAGCGAACACGATGCCCATGTCACTTCGCACCAGATGGCGGCACAGGTCGATAATGTTCAATGGCCAGCAATATAAGATAGGCTTGCTCTCAGGGCCTTGACACTTGCCTCTTCTTCCAATATATCCTAAGTCCACACCATGGCCAAGATTTTTGTAGCCACACTCCTCCTAGCCAGCGGTGGCTCAGCAGCCACCATCCAGCGTTCTTCCCGACCCTACGGCAACTGCCAGGAGTTCGACATCCCCATCACGGCTGAAGCGCCCGGCGCTCGATACAACTTTCCTCAAGTCAACGACGATATCAGCGCAATCCGCTGGGCTGTGGAATCTGATACCTGGAGCAACCCTCCTCAGAACAGGATTGCTGAGAACATTACTATCTCCGGCACCTACAACATTCATGCGAAGCTATGCGTCCCTAACTCTCCGGACAAGAAGGATGTCCTGCAAATTGCTACTCACGGAGGACATTACGATCACCGCTATTGGGACTCGGACTACAGGCCCGAGGAGACCTCCTACGTCGAAGCAGCTATGAAAGCCGGCTATTCCATTCTTGCCTATGACCGTCTTGGTGCGGGAAAATCAGACCATCCTGACGATGACAGCGTGCAAGCTGGGTTCGAACTGGAGATCCTTCGGCAGTTGACAATCATGGCCCGCGAGGGCCATCTTGATACCTACGGTAGTTGGTCTGACATGGACCGTCCCACCAGGGCCAGCAAGATTGTGCATGTAGGCCACAGCTTCGGGTCTGTGCTCACTACCGCCTTCCTCGCCACATACCCCAATGATACCGACGGCGGAATCATCACCGGCTTCGCACTGAATCAATACTTTGGCAAAACAGGCTTTACATCTATGTGCATGAGTATGCAGCCACGGCAACTCCCGCTTGGGACCGCGGCAGCGGGTACCTTGTGGCCGAGAAAAACGGAATCCAGACTATCTTTTTCGGAGGCAACCCAGCGACCGCATTCACGCCCGAGTTGTTGGCGTACGGCGATTCGATTAAGCAGCCAGTTCCTGTAGCAGAGTTTACCTCGGGCTATCAAACCCTCGGGCGTCCTGGTTCGAACTTCAAGGGACCTGTCCAGTATATCTTGCCCGAGTTCGACTTCTTCATTTGTGGTGGTGACTGCAAGAACATCACTAGTGAGGAAACCCTGAGGAATACTACTTGGCCTGCTGCGTCGGCTCTTGAGCTGTACATTCAGCCAAATACGGGTCACGCGATGCCCTTGCACAACAATGCCACTGCTGGCTTTCAAACATCGTTCGACTTTCTAGATAGGAACGGGCTCTGAATAATACGTGTATGAATAGAGCGTCGCGAGGATATTATATTATGGGAATAATACGTTTTGTTCCTCTATTTATACTAGAGATAGACTGCGAAGAACCTACTAGATATTTGTAAGGGACTAGCTGGAATCATATAGAGTTGATTGCTAATATTACTGAGTTGCAACTATGGAGATTTAATAGCTGGGTGCGTGCTGCGCGCGTGCAAGTACGGCCCAAATGCCAAGCCTAGTCACGTGCACAGACCATTACAATACTTGATTTAAACCTAGCCAGAGCTGATCCATATATAAATTAAAATTAGACTTTTTTTAACTTAGTATAGTCTTTAAGTAAAATTTATATATAAGAAGGAGTCGAAATTAAAGGTATTTCGAGTATCTGTTATACTACTACTGAGTGAAGCATACTATGTCCGTTCAACAGATCCAAACCATCACTCCGGCTACATCTGTCTTCCCATATCATCATGTTAGGAAAGTTCGGGAGCGAATTAGCAGAGGCGGCCGGCGTTAGGGTCATCACTCCTCTAAACGATGGCCGCTCGTCGAGACTAGGTTTTGTCCCCGGATTCACCGTCTTGCCGCCTTACCGATCCTCCTCGGATGTGGACACCGACGAGGAGGAGAAAGAGGACGAACCACAATCAGCTTCAAAATCCGTTGTTACTCCACGAAAGCATGAGTATAGATCCCTGAAGCCGGACGAGATACGCCTCTTGGTCCTCAACCCTGGACTGCCTGAAGAGCCGATCGAGTGCTTTTTGGAGCACCATTCAGTCAACCGAGCGAAACGGTACATAGCACTGTCCTATGTGTGGGGGGACTCGAAAGATTCCCATTTCATACAAGTCGACGGCCGTCCGTTCAAGGTGACGGAAAATCTAAGAGCCTTCTTGGCTACCTATCGCACAAACACCACATGTCCAGTGCTCTGGATCGATGCCGTGTGTATCAATCAGAACGATATTCCAGAGCGCAATACGCAGATTCAACTGATGAAGCGTGTCTACGAAGGCGCAGAGTCAGTCGTTATATGGCTCGGGCCTGAGTTGGATAATACTAGAGCGGCGATTCGGAAGATAAAAGACATCTACCATGGATTCTGGCTTCCTCGTCTCAGACGCCGACGCGCAGCCCAACTCGCCATCTCATCCATCACGGCGAAAGATGTACCTGTGATCTTGGGCAATGTGAAGAGAGCTTCGCAGAAGGAGGCGTGGGCTGGTATCGAAGACCTTCTTCAGCGGCCGTGGTGGTCTCGTATCTGGGTCTATCAAGAAGCCACCGCACCCACCAAGCGCGGCCATGTTGTGCGTTGCGGGCGGCAATCCATCAATTTCCGTGAACTCCTTGCAGTCAACCAAATTATTCAACACGTCGCCTCTATCGACACTGGAAATGTCCAGTTTGACAAACATGGCAGCAGGTACGGAGTCTACATGGGAGTGTACTCTAAGCTCCGGCGCGAGTATCATGAGACGGGTATAAGTAGGTTTCTCAAGTTAGCTGATCTCTTACCGACGCTTCGTGGGTCCACGGCAACGAATCCACGAGACAAACTCTACGCTTTGATCCCGACTTCGCTGGACGGCGCTGAATTGCTCGACGTAGACTACGGTCTTTCCGTCCAAGAAGTTTACACCCGTTCAGCCCTGAGTTTCATCCAGAAACACCGTAACCTGGACATCCTCGGGCACTGCACGGTACCGGAAAAGGACTCACAACTGACATTGCCATCATGGGTCCCTGATTGGACGTCCAAGTGTACGCCGGTACACCTTTTCAAACGTAAGCCAATAAATCGGGATGTCGAAGACGAAAACGAAAAAGAAGGAGGAGGAGGAGAAGTCAAAGGGGGCTTAGTCTTGGCTGATATCAGCCGGGATCGGAGCCAGAGCCGGGGCCGGGGACCGGAGGTTGGCAAGTTATACAACGCATCCTTGGGCATTCCGATCGACTTCCGGCTCGACGAAGCACTAAGCAAACTTTTCTGTGGAGGCTTTCAGTTTGACGTAGTCGAACATGTTAGCTTGCGGTCCGGTGAAACTTTAGAGTGTAGAAAAATTGCTGAAGAATGGCAACAATGGCTCCAAGACATATCTTCAACTCAAGAAGGCAATAGCTATGATGTCAACACCATCAACGGTGAATCCATGGAAGAGGCACTCTCGTGTACCTTGGTGACGGACTGTAATAGAGTTGGCGTCGACCTGGCCGTCCGCGGCTGCACCACAGGAGGCATTTCTTCAGAGCGGCAACAGCAGGTGCAGATGATGATGATGATGATGAGTGGCTTGATGGAGAATGATGAAGTAGAGGGTGAGGGTGAGGGTGAGGGCGAAGAGATGGTAATAAAGGATGAAGAGGAAGAAGAAGTAATAGTGATATTACCGGGCCGCGTAGAACGAGAAGAACAGGAGGAGGAGGAAGTGGTGTTGTTGCCAAGGCGCGAAGAAGACGTGGAACGAGAAGGAGACTCGAACTCGGACTCGGACTGGCCAGACGACGACCCTTCTTCATCCTCACCCGATGCCTCTTCCGGCCGGAGAACCGGCACCATCACTGGCCCCCATCCATCCACCTTCCACCGCAGATTGATCCTCACCCACAAACATTACATGGGTCTAGCGCCCGAGCATGTTCGGGCGGGGGATGTGGTTGCGGTTCTTTTTGGCGCACAGGTGCCCTTTGTGCTGAGGAGGGTTGATGAGCACTACGTGTTGGTTGGAGAGGTGTATGTTCATGGGATTATGGATGGTGAGGCTATCTCTAGATATGAGGACAGTGGTAGCAGAGAATTTGAGATTTGGTGATTAAGGAGGGTGCGATTCGCGAAATACGGCAAATCTTGTGTTAAGTACTTTGTTCGGTTAGAAAACAGGATGAAAAGGTACCACAGTCGTCTCAGTTTAGCTCCTCAATTTTTTTCTCCTTGTGCGTTGCCGTCCTTTCTCAACTTCAATATTATTATCCGAGATCATCATCAAGCTCAAACTCTGCTTCTCCTCCTCCTCTTCCTCCTCTTCTTCCTCCTCTTCCTCCTTCGACAACGAGGGTTTCTGATGCTCCAACAGACGAGACACCACGTCCTGGTGGTTGCCATTGACGGCATAATGCAACGGTGTCCAGCCTTGACCATCCACGGCATCGACGTCGGCACCCATATTGATCAACCGGTCGATCAGCTTTTCACGGCCGTATTTTGCGGCGACGTGGAGGACCTTACGGCCTTTTTCTCCCTCATCATGGACCGATGCTCCGGCTTCAAACAATCGCTCAAGAATCGACCAATTAGAGCGCTTACAGGCGCGATGAACGGCTCGATCTCCGTTTGCTGCGCAGATCGAGTGGTCAGCACCATTTCGGAGTAAGATATCAGCGGCCATCTTTCCCTCCTCCCCACCCATACGAATGAGATGCAATGG
Organism: Pyrenula aspistea; assembly: GCA_021030945.1. Taxonomy (NCBI): domain Eukaryota; kingdom Fungi; phylum Ascomycota; class Eurotiomycetes; order Pyrenulales; family Pyrenulaceae; genus Pyrenula; species Pyrenula aspistea. Next base: position 29,266 of record JAGFML010000152.1, read on the forward strand.
AGTATTCCCAGCATTGTTTTGAGCCGTTGGGCTTGCACCTTCCAGAAGCAACATTCCGACGATTTCATGAAATGTCCAAGTGCTGACAGCTGCATGAAGTGATGTTAACCCCTTCTTATTGCGGATATTGACAGAAGCACCCTCGTTCAGGAGCGTTTTCACCAAAGCCCTATCTCCGGTAGATACCGCAAAGTGCAACGCTGTGTCGCCCTCTGGGGTTCGATGATTCACCGGTGCACCATCCTCGAGAAGGTACCGAGCTATTGTCTCCTTCTTCCGGTTTCCATGGAGCACGGTCAGGGTGTCCATTCCAGCGTGGCTCGAAGCGATGTGGAGTGCGGCCCGGCCTGTGCTATCAGTTGCCATTATGTCTGCACCGGCCGAGAGGAAGCAGTCCACAATCTCAACATGCTCGTCCATGATAGCTTGATGAAAAGGATTTGAACCATCTGGGTTGGACGATCCAAGCTCCGCACCCTTACGCAGGGCTAGAGACACCATATCAAGATCTCCAGCCATACAAGCACTGTTCAGGACCTCACTCCATGCCAGCCGTGACTGGTCAGTCTCAGTGAACGCATTGCTAACGGTCTCGAGAATTTTCGCCGTGCTTCCAGTGCTACCTAATTTCAGCAATTTGACGTACGCCGATGGGGAATACGGGTTCGATGAACCTCGCCCGAGCAGGGTCTCAACGATTTCCTCATGACCAGCGATCACTGCCAATTCCAGGGGGATTTGGCCTTCTTGGTTCCGGAAAGCCAGATCTGCCCCGTGGTCCAACAGAATTGTAATACAATCGGACTTGCTATGATCCTCTGTCTTCTCTGCTGCTTCTCTTTCTAACTTACAGCAACATGTCGATGCCCTGTGGTCTTCCTCTGCTGCAACGGCCGCTGCAGCTCCTGCCGCAAAGTGCAGCGGCGTGTCGCCATTGTGTGTCTGGTCCGAGATGCTTGCGCCGTGCTCCAGCAAGAACTTGACGATTTCTGGCTTACAAGCAGACGCTGCGGTGTGCAGAGGTGTCTCTCCTCCCAGGGCTGTCGACGAAACCTTCGCACCATGCTTCAGGAGAATGTGGACGATCGCAGTGTGTCCGCTATAAACGGCACTATGGAGCGCTGTCCATTGTACCTTAACCCGGCCCCACCGACGATAAAGGTATATGTCATCGTAACGAGAACGATCTATATCATCGCTACGAGAACTATCTATGTCATCGCGAGGTACACTCAATATCCTGTCCCTATCTGAATCCTGATATCTAAGACCATCGAACTTGTGCCGTAGTTCTGTGTCCGCTCCATAACGAAGAAGTAGCTTGACGATGTCTGCAAATCCTTTGAATGCAGCCAAATGAAGAGCGCTACCCCCATAGCGGCATTGAATTGAAACGTCAATACCATGCTCCAATATAAAGTGCACGAGATCAGCGTCATTGTCCAGGATCGCGTAGTGTAGGGCAGTTTCTCCGTTGAAGTTGAAGTCATTGGCATTCGTGCCACGTTGTAGAAGCAGTCTCACAGCTTCTTTTTTTGATCCAATGCCAGCAACTACTAGAGCAGTAGAGCCATATTTAGCTCTAATAGAGGGATCTGAGCCATGATCCAACAGCATTTCCAGTACCTCGGTTGCTTCATACCTGGCAGCCTCATGGAGAGGAGTAAATCCGCTACTGGACCTCAGATTAGGGTCAGCACCAAGATCCATCAGTACGCGAACGGTCTTCGGGGACCTTCGTGCAGCCACTTGGAGCAGGCTGTGGCCATTATCTTCTCGCAGCAGAGTTGTTGACAGTCCACGATCAAGCAAAAGTCTCAACATTTCTTCATCATCCTGCTGAATGGTTTCCACGAGCAATGAATCAATCCGTTTTGTTGATATCCGCGTCAAATCACTCGAGGCTCTTTCGAGTAGGAGTCTCGCAGTTTCCGGAGACTTTACACGCATAGCCTCTATCACCATGCCTATGATTGCCGCACTGGGTATGTCACCACCCATGCGAGGAACTAGGAGGTCTACTATATCTTTGTGTTCCTCTCGGATGGCTGCCCCTAGTGCAGTTTCACTCGGATGGAAACCGCGGTCGTCTTCTCTGAACGGATCGGCTCCATGTTCCAACAATAATTCGACGATACTTAAATAGCCTTTTTCGGCAGCATGTTTTATGACCATCATCTGCTGGTCGTCGGATTCTGACGGATAAACGCCATTGTTTATCGCAAACTCAACCATCTCCAGCGAGCCTGACTCTACGGCGCAAAGGAGTTTAGTGTCACCGTTGACTGTGGGTGCACAAAGATCAAATCCTTGCTGTACCAGAAACTTCACCAAGTCCAGGAACCCGAGGCTGAGTGCATTCGATAAGACTTCAGCCTTGGCCCTAGTGGTCTTGCCAGCTCCATAATCCAATAAAATTTTGATCGCCTGGATACAATTCCTGCGCGCAGCCTGGAGCAGAGGCGTTTCTGGATGATTACCACCTGATTCGACATCTGGTTGAAGTCCGTAGTAGATCAATAGAGCTACCATGACTTCATCATTTTGTTGTGCTGCCACATGGAGCAGCGTATGTCCAAATTCGTTGAAATGACGAATGGAGCCGCCGTGCTGCCACAGAAGCTGAACGGTGCTGGTATGGCCTGCGCCTACGGCGACAGATATAGCGGTCTCTCTTCTGAATGTCACGGCATTGACATCATAATCTTTGTTGGAAAGCAGCGGTTCCAGCACTCTGTTCAGGCCCAAGCGTGCCACTTTGATGACTGGGGTCTCGTCATCAATCACCTCCACAAGATATTCCGGTCGATAAAATGGTTTTCGTACATCAACCCATTGAGCAGGGTGCTTATACAGCTTGTCGAGATAATCAATCAATAGTCCATCCAAACTAGGATTATTGCAAGCTAGGTAATGCGTGGTCCAGTACTGTTTCGCATATGGTTTGAATGGTACGGCTAGCTGCAACATCCTCATTTCGTTGGCATCGCTTTTAAAGTCGTCCTGGTCGCTTAGGAGAACCTCATCCCGAGTTAAGAACTTGATACAGGTTGTCGCCATCTGTAACTGTGCTTCCGGGAACAGCTCCTTCAACTTCTTTGGTGACAGGTCGACGTGTGCATCCTCGCTAAGGGAAATTTCTTGGTCATCTCCATGACACTGGATTAGCCCCTCGCAGATTCCTAATAGTGGTGTTTGCCCCTCGCTGCCTGTGGACTCAAGGTCTAGATATTCGGCAGGAGATGATGCCTCACTGTTAATAGCACCACTACGTGGGGAAGTTCCCACTCTGTCAGGGTTGCCCTCAACTAGAATAGAGTCACCATTGATCTCAAAAAGATACTCTCCACCAAGATCAATCGAAAGAGCCTGCACGAGTTCCATAACCCGGAGTGACCTTAACGCATTCATGACCCAGCTCAGTGTTCTCAAGGCGAGATCCCTGTGGAATGGTTCCTTTTCATTGATAATTAGAAGGCCTTCGACCAAAACCCCTTCCTTCATCTGAATACGAGTTTTGCCCGCTGGCGATTGCAAGCCCTCGGCGGCAACAGCATTACCTGATCCTTTACCCGAAACGTGCCGGCTTAAAGCACTTTCCTCAGCTTTCTCCCGAAGGAAACGGAGTTCTCTGTCGAGTTTGAGTTGTGCCATGAGAAACATCCCTCCACAGTCGGAGACTAGCTGCTCGATCACGGCGTATGCTTCGATATTGGCATTAGCTAGTAGGCTTTCCGTCGTCTCATCATCTCTGAGTCGCTGTAACAGGCACTTTCGGATGTCTTCTTCTTCAGCCTTGATCTCAATCCGGCTCTCATGCCAAAACGCATCCCTAATGTCATCGTTGCAATGGCATGTCTCAAAAATTTGTCCGTGTATGCAACTGGTAATAAAGATGCGTGCGGATCGGTTAAGCATCCACTGAATCTTAGAGATCACAATCTCTCGCTCCCCGTTGGAACGAACGTGACTGAGCTCATCGACGCAAATGTAGACGTTCTTAAAGCGATCGCACATCGAAAGGATCACGAGCATCAGATCGTCGATTCCAAGCCGCTCGCCCTCCGGCGCCTTCTCCTTGTATAACTTTCGGAGCAGCGTGGGTAACTCGGCCGCCTGCAAGGCAAGCTGCTTGCAGATTGACGAAAGCAATTCCAGAGCAGTGCGGCCGTGTCGAGTTGAGTCACAATACACGTACGCTAGTGCAGTGGTTGGCCCGAGAAAGGTCCTGGTCAAGTGATCAATGACGATGGAAAAAGCGATGGTCTTTCCGGTCCCTGGAAGACCGGGGCACCAAAGGATAGGGCTTTTACTGCGTCCAGAGGCCCAATTTTCGAATTTAGGTTCATGCAAGATCCATTCCCCAGTTCCTTCTGAGCGCTTGCGTAGTGCCTCGAGCTTTTCCAGCTCCATATCCAATGTCGAAAGCCAGGCAATGATCGAGCAATCCTCCCCTTCTTCAGATGCTTCGGGAAGTATGCTGTTGTCCGCCGTCATGTTGACTGAAGTACTTAGAGGCGGTGACTCTTGTTCGATCAAGAACGATTTTCATAAACGATGATAAGGCTGTGATTCGAATGGAGCAGTCGTCGCTGTCACCCAGGCGCTAATTGATTTTAGCATTTCGCACGTGTGAACTCTCCAAACCCGTATGGATCTATCCCAATATTGTTTGCGAGACCATTTAATCAGAGCACCAACAGCCCCAATTCTATCAAGAGGCGACATGATGGACAAAGCCGTCTCCGCGGATGAGCTGAACTTGCCTAAGAAGCCACTGATGCTAAAGCTCGTATTCAGCTACGCCACCGTCGAGTCAATTGGAACGGCTCGACACCGACCACCGAATGCACATTCTAACTTCAAACATTCTCAAAATGCTCAACCAAGACGATATATCGAAGGCGATCAGTGGCCGGAGAAGCACAATTACGCTCAGATTGCCCCAAAAAATAAACCTGTTTTGAGAAATAATGAGATAAATTAAAATAAAAGTTTTCAAAAAAATCGTTAAGTAGTTACTTCATAATTTGATGTCAACCAATTGCGTTGTGATGGCCGTACTTAACACATTATGCCTGAAGGAGAGCTAACATGAGCGAAATACTTTCGTCACTGCAAGATTCGCATTTTTGAGATCTCGATCCTGCATGGCGATCTGGGGGCCGTTTAGCTCGAATTGGCTTGGCGGATGTTTCTTGATATTGTGTACTCTAAAAAAACACGTGAACGATATCTACCCGAGCATTCAAGCCTCACCTTTTTCATTTATTTTGAGAACACATATAAAACAGCGACTTCTAGCATAACCGTCTCATGCGCATTGCACTCTTGACTCTTCAAATTCCACAAGCAGCATGACCGGCTCCGGCAGTCTCGCCATCCCTAAGAAAGCCCCCAAGGCACCAAATGACGATGGCAAAAAGCAGCTCACAGTAAAACAACTTAAAGATTACCCAGACTCAGCACGGAAAGTCCGGTTGCCTGGCTCAACGCGCCAAGGCACTGTCCAAGTCGGCGCAAGCCGTGGCCGACCATTCAAGCTACACTACAAAATTTATGGGAGCGGTCCAGCGCGGATCCTCTGGCTGTACGGACATGGCGAACAGATTAGGGCTTGGCATCGGTATATCGAACACTTTTGCGTACCCAACAGCAACAAGTATACGTCGCTTTTCATTCAGACTCGAGGTGTCAAGGAGTCTGAAGGGCCTTTGGGATTGTGGTCGATGAAGGACCTTGCAAATGACTCCCTCGACCTCCTCGATGCCCTTGGATGGACGGAAGATCGCTCTATCCATATCGTAGGACACAGCATGGGTGGCATGCAAGCGCAAGAGCTTGCGCTTCTCTCTCCATCTCGGATTGCCTCTCTGAGCCTCCTTGCGACGACGTCAAATTGGATGGCGGATCTGTCTCTGCTCAATTGTGCGAAGGCCACCCCCTCGATTTTCGTGCCTCGATCTGAAGACCAAAAGACTGCTCAAGCTAAGGCGAACTTCTTCGGTAGAACGTGGCCAGGAGAGACCGACCAGGAAGGTAGCTTTCCGACCAATGGCGACAATTGGGCTGCTCGAGACTATATGGACATGGACATACCGTACCGCGGTGCGATTTTGCAGATGCCGGCATGTGTGGGACATCACGTCAATCCTGAGGATCTAAAGAAGCTCGCTCAGGAGATCGGTGGTTCGAGCATCCAGGTAATGCACGGACGCTCAGACAATACCGTACCATTTAGCGCCGGTGAGAAGCTACATGTCGCGCTGGGAGGCGACCGCAGTGGCGTGCGATTCCACATGTTCGAGGACACAGGCCATATTATCACAACCGAGCGCTTTCCAGAAGTGGTGAAGCTGCTCGAAGCCATGATAGCTTTAACTTAAAGCATTGGAAGGGAACTTGGCCAAGACTTCCTCCTGATCAATATGACTTATCAAACCTCGGCCTACAATATGCTAAGCAAGCTTAGACTCGGCTGACAGCTGGTGACTGCAATATAGCGGTAGCCTTCTAGAGTATCTTGTCATGCTCAAGGACATTGACCAGATCTTGCGGTGAGACTCTAGGGTTCCAGTTCCCTTCCCTCGACCACACTTCTTGATTCCTTGCTTCCTAATCCTCCCTGCAAGTGTGCGGCATTCACGAAGTGAAACGCCTGCTAATTCGACAATTCCAAAATTTGTGGCGTCTGAAAGCGACTTTCCGGCGCGCAAGATTGCAACTACGATTGTGTTCTTGCTTAACTCCTGTGCAACCTTAACACCGGAAAACTCCCGTGCACGACAAATATAAGGCGAAGCAGCCCAACAGCGGATCCGGCCGCAACTGTCGCTCGCATGAATATTACAATCTCAGCACTCAGTTCTGCTGAGTCCGGGAGCCAAAATTTGACCGCCTCAATGAGTTAGCGCATGAACCCTTCCTCCTTCACAGTAGGATATCGGTTGTGCCACAGAGCTCTCGAGCCCCCAACTCTCCTTCTTTTTCTTTTTATGAACCACCCTCTTGGGCTGACTCTGTCTCTCTGTCTGTCTAACCGCCTTCAACCACCCCTTCGCTCTGTCTCCTCGCCACAAAGGGTCACGTCCTCGAAAGAATGTTCTCTACATCATCCGCCTGACTCCTTCACCCCCCAGTATCAACCTCTCAACACCCTTAGCTCCGGCAACAATCAACAGCAACATTTAGTCTAAGAATACGAGAGCGCCAGCGCCCCGTGAGTTGACCTCCCCGGAAGCTCTTGGGCACGAGGATGCCTCAAGTCGAAGGCCGGCGGGCATGGGAGTACACATGCACCAAAGCGAAGTCATCACGTGATATGGCACAACAGGAAAGAGGAGAGCGGAAGAGAAAAGGGATCCTGGCGGGGGAAGCATTCTGATTAAGAATTTCTAATCTATCTACCCGGCGGTCTGCAGCACGCTCGTCATCATTGAAATAAGCGAGGAAAGCGATTCAGAATCTCAAAAAAAAAAAAATTTTTGCCTCAGTGCGGAACGAAATGTGGAATAATGTATAACATACACCCCCTTCCCGGAACTCTATAATTCTGGGATTTTTTCCCTCGAGCGGGCCTTGTAGGTAAACTAACCCCCTTTTCCCCTTTGCCAAAAAAGATTTTCAAATCTTGCATTTGGTTGGTAACAGAGTACATGGGTGCTTAAGCCGGTTAGCAATGACGCAGTCAGAGTACAGGCTAAGCTAAGGAAAGAAAAGGAAAGGAAAGGAAAGAGAAGGAAAGGAAAAGAGGTCCAGATGGATTTTCAGTCCTTTCATAAGCGAGGCGGAATTTTTGACTGACTGACTGACTACCTTTTCCGGGCTTCAAAAAAAAGTTTCTTCTTCATAATATAGCATAACATAAAATTCCCTTGACGACAACGTCTAATAAATAGTACATCTCTCTCTCTCTCTCTCTCTCTCTCTCTCTCTCTCTCTCTCTCTCTCTTTCTCTTTTCTCCTTT
>JAGFML010000153.1:0-35259 GCA_021030945.1 Pyrenula aspistea
AAAGCCCGTTGGGTTGCGCGGGCTCGGGTCGGAAGGCTAAAAACCCAGCCCAGCCCGCCCCATTTCGCAGTCTAATCTCACCATAGAAAATTAATATCTAGGTCTAGGGGTAAATATCACTCAGCTAGGAGATATTATTGCATTTCTGCTCGATGCAAAAGTCCCTATTATCCTGCGCCCGGACGGTGAAAAATACACCTTTTAAGGTGAATGTTACTTGTACAGCTTTATGGATGGGCAAGGCCTTATCAAAATACGGAAACGCCAGCAGCTATAGTATGATATAAACGATACTGTGTGATTGCGGCACCTCCATAAAGAAATTCCTCTAGAGACTCAAGAATTTATCATCAAATAACAACCTGCCTTGCTTAAACGGAGAAAGAGAAGGAAGCAAGAGATCAGCAAACAAGTGAGCTGAAGTTAATAGCAGAAACTGAAGGTGTACTGTAAAATTCAAGCCTAATGTGAGGATCTGAATCTCACATGGTCACGTGGTTCTTCCTTATTGGGTTTAGCGATGCTTGGCACAGTGGTTCTAGCTAAATACCTATGGCAGGCTGACGGCTACCCCTTTTCCTTTCTTCATCTTATTATAGGTTATATACAGCCAGTAGATACTTGAGGCCATTCAATCTCATTCCTACTGCAGCTGGTCCCTAACACCTAATAACTATGCGAAGTTAAATAGTTAGTTTAAGTATAGTTTGTGAGGGCACAGCGATAGCAAGAATGAAATTAAATAGCCATAAACTATTATTAGCTATATATAGCATACATTAAGCTAAATGTGTGAGGGAAATGCTACAGCAAGAATGAAATTGGATAGCCTCAAACTATTATAACTATTGGTAATCTGTAACAAGATGCAGAAAGGAAAAGAAAAGAAATAAGCCTGTGTGTGAGGGTTTAGATATAGGCAGAAACACTAAATATTAGAGCTGTATAACCGTGTTTAAATTCAATAAAGAAGAGAGCTATCTAATGGTTGTATGAAAGGGTTCTTGTGTACATAGCGTTGCCATAGAGATGAAATCACGTAACTTAATCTCTGCAAGTATGATAGCTAAAGTATAGCTTTAGCATATGTATGGGTTTAACCTATTATACTGCAACAGATATTGTACGAGAATCTGTCTACTAAATATCACTAAACCTATTAAAGAATAACCATATAACCATGTGAGATCGAGATTCTTACATATTCCAGGTTCTTACACGCTATGAATAGTAGGTTTTACTAGGGTCCTTAACTAGAATCTTTTTTTAACCCGGAGTGACCAAGTATTTTTTGAAATTTCGTAAAACTTTCTTCTAGAAGTTGATCAGTAAGTTGAGCTTGAGGGCGTCAGGTACTAGAAAGTCATTCTAAGAAACGAGATCCTCGAGATAGTTTTATTTATAACTAGTTGATGAATGTGAGGTTTTAGTGTGGTTGACAACGGGCAAAAGGATAACAGGACCAGAAATGTACTTGCAACGTACAAGACTCGAAGCTTACAGAATGTAAAGATCGACTTCGATAACAGGTGGCGTAGTAGCCAGAAGGGCTTGGCGGTCTTGGCAGGCCCGTAGGCATGCCAGGAAAGCTGCCGTTCAAAGCTAAATAAGAGATAATAATCTCTTGAAACATAATAAATTCCTTTAACACCCCTAACTGGTCTTTGGTTTCCACCTGTGGCTGAGTCCTTTAGCCGGGAATTAGGGAAGAAGGATCCCATTTTCAGGCCTTTGCAAATCTGCAGACGCATGAAGTCACTCGCTCACAAGGATTATTTGAATCCAATAGATAATCATGAAATAAATGGCTAGAAAGGTATAGGGGAGTTGAAATTACAAAATCGGAACTCAAGTTAACGGTTGAAATTACAGGTCGCGTGAAGGCGCTAATTGCTCCCATGTTGTCTCCAGTGTTGATGGATTTTGCACTATACAGTCCCACCACGGGTGACAATGCCCTACGTAAAGGGCGGTGTCTGCCGCCGAAAACGATGGGTTTATCAGGCCATGCTTTTGGGCCCCACTACAGGGCAACCAGCCTTAGCAGGTCGCCGCCTTTAACCTTGCTGTAAGGACCGCCATCCCAGTCCATCTCAACTATTATCTTATCTACTTACACCCCGTCGTGGTACACACGAGACCGCCTGAAGTCCTGTCGTATCGGCGTCGTGAAACTATGGGTCTTGGGCCGTTCAATCCAAACGGAACGAATACTTGGAAACGCTGACCGGATCGACTTTCCAACCCCCCCGGCTTTTGTACAGCCCTCACAAACGCAATTATCTGCGTGAGCTCATAGCGCTAACAGTTCACGTGTCCTTACACTCCGCGCTTCAAGTTCTGCTTTTGGTGTAAAACCGTGAGGGGTCTGGTCGGTTACTTGTATAATCCTGGATGTTCTTGGATCAAGCGTATCCGTACTTCGATTCCGACGCTCGTTATTATGTAGCTTGTTCTTGCGGTATTGCCAGAGCAATAATAAGAAGCTAGTTATAAAGAGAAAACCTAGTGGGCCGGCAATGCCAGCTGCGACTATAGGTATATTGCTGTTCGAACAAGACGGTAGAGAAGAAGGTCCGGTGGTTAATGCTGGTGTAGAATATGTTGCGGAAGTTGTGATTGATGTTGCCGTCGTAGTTACGCTAGAATTTTGAGAATCACAATTATATCCGTTTTGACTGCAGCACCATGTCCCGTTGACGTTAACCAGGAGATACATAGTGGTTGAATTAGAACCTATATTGAAATATATTACAACAGGCTTTGTCTTTTGTATAAAGCTCACGATGTCTTTAAAGATGGCGACGCACTTGAAGAATCCAAACAGAAGTCCGCACACCCAGGGTTCCAATATTTATCCGTGCATGCTCCACGGTAAAGTACACCCGCGTTCGGAGAGAAGCAAAGTCCACCGTACCCGCAATGGCTTGGATTCTTACAACACGGGGAGGCTACCATGGTACTGCAGTTAAAAAAGTTTGCAGAATCGGCGACTGCGCCGTTCGGCCAGAAGCAGGTGGCGAAAGACATCGAGCAAGAACGGGCAATGATGAGCGAGAGGGATGAGATAGTAAGTTGACCTACACTTCCACGGCAACGGTGGTGATTCGGAAGTTTGGAGAGGCATTTTAAAGGAGCTCTTCGCAAAGCCCCCACCGTATCTGTAAGATGGGGGGGGGCTATTTTGGCCACAAAGGGCAGTTCCGTGTTTCATTATCCTACATGAGAGCTGCATACAGTCATAGATCGGCAAAGAGCGATTTGTTGCTACCGCCATGGTTAGGGATTATTCTATTTGGTTTCTACGCTGAGTGCCAAACTGTATAATTAGAACAGCAGAGTGACTATAATGCGAGAAGTTGAGATCATAACTTGAAGAAATGTAAATACGGGATAGCGCTATCTTGAAGTATTCGTAGTCTGCTCTGACCTTACGGAAATCTTTTATTGACTGTACTTTAGTAAGGCTGGGATCTGCCTCGGAGTGTGAAGTTTGTGCAACAGTCTGAAAGCTTAATTACAGCGGGTTTTTCTCAAATGGGGCCACTTCCCACGCTTCCTTGCCGTAACATACGCAAGGCTAGCAGCTCGGTACGTACCAGCGATAGGAGAAAATGGTACTGAGTAACGAGGCGGCCAGCCTGAGCAGCTCACAGGATGGACTGAGCCGAGCTTAAGCTCAGTCACAAAATATACGGCGCTCATCCCCCGCCCTAGATCGGGGAGTTGTCATCAGGCTTTACTGTTTTAACCTGAGCGATGAGTAAGACTCCATGTCTATGAGATATCATTCGGCAGCGCATGATTCACTTTAGACATGATAGCGGCCATCATGTCCTCGTGGACACACCGTTGCAAACGTAGCTTGCATGGCCCCCAACGTAGAGCCTTATTTTGTGAAGCTTGACGGGTCAACCGTTTGTAGGTATAGTGCTTAGGAAGAGCTGAGAAATCACATTCCATGCGCATATGTATTGGCTGGGTCAAGCAACGCGCCATCAGTCTCCCTGCATGTCTCCTACGTGGTGAACGATTGGCAACATTACATAAACTAGAGGGTCCCTACTTCTTGCCATGGCTCATCGGTCTACCCTTTGTAGCTTTTGTGGAAAGGGGTTTTCCTGTCTGATGATGTCTTTATCTGTCTTCTGCTGTTCTGCGGCTGTTTCCAGGATATGCTCGGATCCGTTACATCTCATCAGCCTGTCGTTTAAAAATGAGGGAGAAGCCCCAACCATTCCATCAGAACTTCCATCAGAACTTCCATCAAAACTTCCACCTGCTCCCTAGTGACTCCCTTCTATCTCAACTCTAGTGATAAAAGTTTCCACGATGTCGGCAAGAGGCCAAGCATCGAACAAAACAGCCATTCTTGAAGGACCCGCACTGGAGCCGCCCCAAGGGGTCACCCCGGATTTGGCCAACCCCGGGGAAATGCATGCCGTTGGGTATGCAGTTACTATCGTCGGCGGTGTACTCGTAACTACTGCTGTATTGCTGCGTCTAAGCTCTAGATATATCATAAGAAGACTGAGGGCTGAAGATATCTTGCTGGTTTGCGCATTCGTACACGACCTTTCGAAGTATCCTCTGTGTGCTTTATAAGCTGACGAACTCCAGGGACTATTTGCAGGATTGGAATACATTGTTTATAGCTGGGCGATATTTCCTGGCATTCACGTCCATCAATGGAATCTTCAAATGAAGTATTTAGAGCGTGTGAACTGGGTGAGAACAAAGTGCTCCTTATCATTAGTCTTCGAAGCAGGTTAACCTAGGATAGTACGTCCACCTTGGGTCTATTCTCTACGGAATGACTGCCATGTGTCTCAAAATCGCCATTTTGATGGACTGGCTACATGTTTTTATCCCTAATGGCCAACACGATGCCAAGTTTTGGGCGCTCCATATCCTAATTTGGAGTAACATGATTTACTACGTCTCGGGGACATTCTTTGAAATATTCCGTTGCTGGCCCCGTCAAAAGATCTGGGACCCTTTATATGAAGGAGGTACATGTTGGATTAACATACGAGCGAGCAATTTCGCCTCTGGTATTATTAATTTGGCTTCCGACCTCACCATTCTTGCCCTACCGCAATGGGTCATCTGGAAACTGCAACTATCGAAGGCAAAAAAGGTTGGAGTGTCCTTGCTGTTTGGGATTGGAATTTTGTCAGTCTCTCCTTCCTAGTGGAATATTCTATTAACATGATCGCTTCCCAAGTGCCACCGCAAGCAACATAGCCCGTCTGGTCTCCCTGCTTCAGGTTCTTGAGAAAAACGACGATCTTTACTACCTCACGAATGCCGGCCTTTGGAGCTTTGGCGAAGTATCCGCAGGATTTTTAATCGTCGGAATTCCATCCGTGCCTAAAGTGGTCAAAAGCATCCCTATCCCCGAATCCGTCGTATCGCTCGTGCGTTTATGGAGACGTCGTAGTGAACCTGACAACCGCATCGATCGTGGCATTATTCCATCGTGGCGCAGGCCATTGTCACGAGAACGCCGCGACCCATGGGATATCAGTCTTCTTGACTCGACTGATATGGCACCGTTGAGGAGTACAAACGCTTCAAACAATCCTCCACCAAAGGCGATTAGGAAGGAGACCCCTGTGGATGTGAAAGTGCAGCCGGGGTTTAATGAGCGCGTGGTGCGGACAATCTAGGTATAAAGGCGCAGGTTAATCTTACTAAAAGGGAAGAGGAGGGTCGAGGAGGATCGTCATCAGAGTGCTACTCGGGAAGAGCTAGCTGAACAGCAGCTATTGGAATATGAATAAATAACATATAAACGTGTAGGAATAATTAAACCTGATCTTATTGCTGTTGCCTTGCAAACACGGGCTGAATTAGAGGACGCAAATAGCCTTAATCAGGATTTTACCGGTTTTTGTGGTAGACAGATCAGTGTTCGCAATTATCTGCATTCTCCTACTGCCGCTGCACTACAGGTGCGGCTTGTAAATACTGCCACTGTCGCACGACTCCAGGTTCATCAATGAAGAATATGACAAGATCCTGCCTGGGCAGGGACTGATTCTCTTCAATAAAACTCTTTGCATCAATCCTGCTTAACAACCAAATACAAGGCTCCTCATCGACATGGTAAAATCTGATTCAGACTCTAGAGAGTATATAGGATCTGGACTCCAGTAGAATTCTTATAAAGCAGTAGCTTTTGACATCGGATCCCAAATTTAGTCGCCATTTTTTTAGGGAGAGTGGTTCCCAATTTCAGGTCCTCCTTGCCACAAAATGTATATATCCGTGAGCTGGATCCGTAGGTCATGAAAGAAAAAACATCATCAGCCTAATCATGCCTGAAAGTTTAGAGTAAGGTCCGCTTCTAAGTTAGTCAAGTACACTGTCTTTTCAGTTCAAACCCTCGGAAATTTCAGCAGAGTTAAGACTAGCTGCAGTATATAGTCTCACCACCGGTGACAATGCCCTACGAAAAGGGCGGTATGTACCGCCGAAAACGACGGGAGTTATCATCTAACTTTCAAGACTAGATTTGGTTAGACGTATTTTTAATTTCTTAGTCATTTTTGGTTTTAGGATCCATGCTCTATTGACGCTTCACCCTTAAAAGAGGCTGAAATCAGGCCTCCTTTAAGCCGTGGCTGAGCTCACCCTAGCTAACTTGAGTCACCGTGATATGCTGGTCTTGAAATCGGGCCCATATAGATAGCAGAGGTCGAAGGAGACGAGTGAGCAATGAGCAGCCTGAGCCGTGGCTGGGCCACTCTGCCGTGGGCCGGCATGAGCCAGCATTGGCGCAGTCTGAGTCGGCATGATTTGACCTTGATGGTGCCTGAGCAAGTGACCGTAGCTCCTGAAATCAGACTTAAGAGCTTACAGGGATCTATCATCTCGTCTTCTCATAGATCCTGCTTCTAGGACCCCCAGATCAGAAGGGGCCCAGTTCGCGGATCTCGAAGCGCGGTAGTCCTTGCCTTTCAGCCAACTGATGGCAAGCCTTCAAGGGTATTGCAACAGGGTGTACCACGCCATAATCTAGACATGAGCGATTTTTGTTCCCATTCAGGGAACTGGGCTACTTCTGGTTCAGCTTTCACATGCCTGAGCAAGCGCCCTGAGCGTTGGAAGATCCCAGATTGCGCCCCTTGATCAGCCGGGACGGCCTCTTTCGAGCAGCTCTCCCTGGCAGGAGTTGTTGAGCTTGATTTCCGGGTTCCCTGTTCTGACCCCCAAGACTATTTTTCGCCTTTACTGGTGCCTGGTTTTGGCACCGCAGACTCGGCCGCAATTACTAGTCAGGTTTTAAACTGTTAGGCCGCTGCCTGTCGCTGCGCAGCCACTGTATGTAATTAGCCGGAGCTAGCCGGAGGGCCAATTGCCCGTTGGCGGTACAGCCCCTGTTCCGTCAGGGCCGTCGTCCCAAGTCTCCACGCGCGTCGCTAAAATTCATGCGCGACAATAAGTCAGGGAACTGTGCAGCCTCTAGCATGAGATGTCAAGACCTCTGGGGGATGACGATGATCAGTCATTACATGAAAGCCCGCCTACAAAGCCGATAACAGAAATGGATACGGAAACTCAGCCGTAGCCAATCCGCTCTTCAAGAGAAAGGAGCAAAATGGAAAAAGCCGAGAGGAAAAGAACTCTGGAGAGGACAAGGCTTTGTGTCTCGACCTTGAGAGGAGGGGACTTGCGACTCCTCATCCACCTTGCACAAAGATGTATCTCATCGTCGAACAAGCGCCGTATGCGCGATTGTCGGCTCTTACCCTTTTCAAAATTTCGATTCTTGCTATATCCCATATTCGTAAGCTTCGACACCTTTATCAAGACTTTCGCCAAGAGACACACGTCGGCGCTCGTAGTCGTCGCCTTCATCATCAGTATGGCATCTCATTAAGGTTCTGATGTTCGGCCGGTAGCCAGAGCGCAATTATGGTCGAGAGGCGATGCGACTTGGGCGACAGAGATTCGCTGGTGGGAAATCCGAGGGCGTAACAAGGCCGAGATATATCAACGACTTCGGCACAAGGCAGATCTAGGATCAAAGGAGGCCAGGCTGTACCGCAATTGCGTGATCGCATGCAGCTGAAACCGTGCAGGTAACATATAGATGTAGGGTTCGAAAGGCCTGGACGTCGAGCGGCACGAAAATGGGAAAACCAAGATGTTGCCTTGTCAAGGCAGACGAGCAGGGGAACCAACGGTGGAAAGAACCATGTTGAACGCATTTCGCTTATCCTTTCTCTTTCCAGGATGCCGGTTGATAGATCTGTTTACGCTGTAGGTCGACCGCTATGCTCACACCCCCGGTCTTTACTGAGGCCGTCCTACTTTCATCGCGTAGGTTTCTCACAGCGCCGTGTCCACTTCGTGAGGATTGCAGTTTAAAACAGCCACCGATTTTAGAAGATAAACTGTCAGAATAGTTGAAGTCGATCTGCATTACAGCCTATTTCGTCAGCTTGATAAGCTGCAATCTCGTACGAAGTCTATTTCATGTTGAGCCGGACGACCCGCGAAATCGTAGAGCACAGCAGTGTCGTTTGCAGGTCTAAGGTGTGAAACTGACTTCATTGGCGCTGTCGTAAGGTTTTCAATAGCGAAGGAGAATGTTCGATCATTGGGTAGGACTTCTCAGCCCCCAATGGAATTGGCCCGATGCTTCTACTTCTAAATCACAAGAACCCCGCGTCGAGGGCAGTTTCCTACAGCTGCAGACTGCAGACCTTCGTGGTTCTGGACCCCAATTTCGAAAGCAGGGTAAAAATGATCTTGATGTCTTGAAGGACTAGGTCTTCTCCACTAGCTTCGCGGAGCAAGGACTTGATCTTGTAGCCGAGACACATCCTCAACTGCCTTACCTGTATGTCTCTATCCTCGCAATCGTAGCCGAACCCGCAGATTCAACTCCAACAGGTCTACCCTTGTTTCTTCGCAAAGCCAAGATTCAATGATTTCCTCAAGTTCTTTGAAGCTTTTTTTTTATTATGTCTTCAGCTTCGATTTGACTGGGCCAGCCGCCTCACTCACGAGGCGAGATTGTCTTAAAATTCTCTTAGGCGTCTTCCGACCCCAACGCAGCTTGCAGAAAATACTACAATGAGAAGAAATGAAGGTGTGCAAGAAAAGGCATTCGGCCGAAGGGCGAATGCCTGCATCCTGAAGTAGCATTGTCAACGTCGATGCTATGCTGTGCTAACTCTGATACCTCGTTGCTCAACGTGATGCTAGTGGCTGCTACTGAGCGGACTTGCGGCTCTGCCCTCAAAATGCGTCTTGAAAATCGCTGATATACATATGGCAACCGAATATGCGCTTACTAATGGCCTAGCAGAAAATGCAAGCCTGATGCTGCGTTGAACAATGCTGACAATGGTCATCACTTAAAAGCAACTTTGCAGAATGCGCTTTTCAGCTCTTTTCTATTATCTGCAATACCTGTCGCTCTGTCATAGCAAGCTCCAAGCAGGATGTATTAAATGGCTAATATCCGCTCTATACTTACTGTGTACTGCCTTGCTCCATGTGTCTTTTACATAGTTCGGTTGACAGTATCTCGCTAATCTGAAGCAAGATGTCTACCTCACAAGCTGACATTGACTACCTAATTTATCTTGGCGTGTGAACGAATTAGTCTTTGGGAGGACATGTGACTGGATCTGTAATTACAATAACCTATTATAATAATGCTCTCTTAACTGCCTTTCTAATGGTGTTTTTTACCTTTGTGAGATCTAAACTATAGCGCATCCTTTGTTTCATTTTACATTAGCTACTTCAAGCCGATATTATCCCTCAAGATGGACTTTATTATTAATAGCAAGCTATTTTGCATAATACTCTTAACGAGAAATTTGGCACTGTAATCCTTGTCCGCATTCTATGGGCGTGATACTAAAATGCTAATGATTCCCTATATCGAATTTTACCTATTATAACTTTTGCTATATTTATTATAGTAATTTTTGCCTTTGGTAGTATATTCTCGTCAAGAATCAGCTCAACAATGGGAAATAAAGTTCTAATCTCAAGTTCTAACTGCGGCATAGTTAGCGATATATTTAATCCTAATATGTTGACAGAAAAAAATTAGTAGATTTATATCCCATGGTTCGCTAAGAGAATAACGTTTTATTTAAACTACGCTTAAAAATGTTATTTAAACTTTTTAGAAATAGATAACTGCATGTCATTTGTTAAGAAAAGAATTTCTAGTAGTATTACTAATAGAAATACTAGCTGTCTATTTGATTTAAATATTTGTCGCAAAAAGAGAAAGAATATTAAAATTAATATGAGATTCTTTAATTCTTAAGTGAACATTGGACTTAATATGTTACTAGATTTTTAATTCTATTTTAAATTTATTATACATTATGCTTTTTTGGAAAGTAAAAACTATTTAAAAGAAATCTATTTCTCTGTTAATAAACTATATATATAATATCTTTATAGAATTCAGCTAAATTACACTTAGCAATATATTACATTACCATATTTTACTCATAAAGTTCCACAATAATTGATAAAAGAGTTCATCTGGCAAAAAGATACTGGCTTTTATGAAGAGTACAAAATCTAATAGGTATCCCTTGAGGTTTTTTGAAGTCAATTAAGCTTCATCTTGCTAACTTTTTCTAACTCGAGGATCTGTAAGAGCTATAATGGGTCATGTGATTCACATCTCTTGAACTTCTCTCTAATCAAGGAACTTCAACAGTCCGATAGTGACATCGCACTATTTTTTCTTTTAGCTAATGGCATCGAATATTTGCAGCCTGTTGAAGACAATTGGTATTCTGCCTATACAACTATTAATATTACGAAACATAGTTCCACCCACCCGGGCTCTATCGATACCTATCTATTCAACGAACCTGCGTTAGTGCTGGGCTGTAAGTTACAGTACTAGAAGTGTGATGCAATTATATCCTCTGAAGAAGGTTGTTCTCCACTTGGCGGTGCGGAGTCTATGGCTACGGGTTACCAGTCACACAATACATCTAAGAAAGACACGGCATTTGCTTGGGGCCTTGATGTGGTAGGGGTTCAAGATGTAGTAAATACACTTTAGTCATGCTCTTTAACTTCTAGATTTGGTTTATATAGAGGCACCCAAGAACCTTTACCGGTAGATTAATAGTAACTAGATATTAAGAATTAATATTAAATCGCTCTAACTACAATTTAAATTGGTGCTGTAAATATTACCATAGGCCTAAGTGATTTAAAAATGGTTAAAAATTTCTTAATCTAACTAAGAAATAATGTTAAGAGATATCTCTACTGCAATTAAATATTTCTAGAATTTTTTTTAGCATTTCGCTCTACCTTAAATTTACTAACAAAAAGAAACTAAATTATGTCTACATATGAATCTTATATATACCTTTTTTTTGAATTCTTAATTATTATATTCTTAGCGCTAATTAACATATAGAAAATTATTTTCACCTAATATACGAACTTTTTAATGATGTGATTAATTATTATTCTTACTATTAGGACTCTAATTCTCTTAATTAAATTCTTTCTTAAATTCATTTTTGTGTGATTAAAGCGGCGTGAAATCCTAAAGATTTTAAGCATCAAATAATTTAGCAATAATATATTTTAGCTACAACGAATGGCACACGAAGTATTAGAACTTGGCGATTAGAGGAACTACATTAGCCTAGGAGTGATTCTAGTAACAAAAAAGGGACAAACACTTATAGTCCTTAATGTTGAAGATTCTCAGCATTCAAGACTCAGAAATCCCAAAAAGGAGGCCAGCGAGCCTGGGAACGTGGTGTCTTCAAGTGGCTGTGGCGGCCACAAAGGCGACATCGAGAGCGACACGGAGCATCCTGAAGAGGCGCACGATGACACTGAAGAACAAGCACACAGGGAACATGACCGTGCTGAGGTGGTAGACGTTGGTAGCACAGAGTGCCTTGCCTCGCAGGATGATAGCCAGGATCGGCGACTTGACGGTCCAAATCGCACACTCTCCGGGCACACCGTGATCCGCGACAGCAATACCGTCCCCAGCCTCCGAGAAGGCGACGGCTCCGGCACACCGTCGCCCAACCACGTTGAGCCCCCAATCAGCGATGTCGATGCATTTTCCAGCACAGCAGCAGCAGCACGACTCAACTCAAGTCCAGCGCCACGAGAGCCTGAAGGCGCCTCATGCAATTACCGAGGCAACGGAGCTCGGCGGCTGATGATTTAACACGAACTTGTTGAAATTGCAACGTTTTGAAGCTGAAGCCGCGATGACGGACTATCATTAACGAGTCATTATATTTCCCTGTTCCCCAATACCTCCAGAAACCTCTGCATATCCACCGTCATGTAGAAGCCCCAGCCCTGGCATTTAATCCCAGGCGCCCCCTCCGTCCCTCACACGTCCAAGCGCTGGCATACTCCTGTCCTTGTACCTACATTCATTCATTCCTATATAGTAGCTGCTTCAATCCATGACCTTTATGACCCTCTATTAGACCCGTCTATCCCATATCCTGTGCCAAGAAGCTTATTTCCCTAGAAATGCACGCTCTTTAGCGCGGTACACACCAAATCCAATATCTACCCCTTCCATTCATCCGTACACAGCGTTTGAAATCGCTATGGTACGGGGTTACTGTACTTCTCTTTGACTTTCTGGTTACTCCATGCCGTTCTATTTTATCTGTGGGTTGTTTGTTTTGATGCTACGACAGCTCTTTAGAGAAAAGGGCAAGAAAGTGCGACTCCAAACGACAGGCAATGCGTGCGGGACGCCATCACCCACCCATCTCTTTCTACGTACCTGGATACCTATCCATTCTCTACTCCTAGCCATCCAAACATACATCGATCCCTTCCCTCATCAGCTATCCTCAAGCATCTACCTGAGATCGCGAAATCGTCGTAACATGGCGTGTGGCGATAATAAAATCCCTCCCCCTTCCCCCTCAAAACCCCCCCCCTCCCCTTTGTCCCTCCATTCCCCTCTCTCCCCCTCCCCCACCCATCCACCCACCCAATATATAATATACAAGGTGTCTGATATCTCCCCCTCATACCCCTTTTTCTCTGGGCTCACCTGCCCGCCCGCCCCTCCCCCTTTTCCCCACCCACCCACGTAAGCGTGAGAATGGGCGCATGCGGTGTCGTAAATCTAGTACAACAGAGGCTCACGTGCCAGTGCAGTGCAGTGTACTTTCTCTTGGTGACTAAACCGAACTGTCAGGGTTCCAGCCTCCAGAAAATCCAATTTCTGCTACGAAGAAAAAAGCATTTCTTGAAAGTTTCTCTGGCCTTTGTTCTTACTATCCTACAACCTGCTTTTCTCTTTTCCGCTAACCACGCACTTCATAACCGCCCTGCCATTGCTCAACGCCACCTTCCCACTGCCTACGATTACGGTTTCGAACCTTACTTCCTCCCACCCTTCCCTATCCTTCCCCATCCTCCACATCCTCGTCTTCAGCCTCTCGCCCGGCTTAACCGGATTCGCAAACCGCGCCTGAAACTCCCGCATGTTCGCCGGATTCGAGCCTCCTAGCTCCTTCAGGAGCACGTGTGCTGCGCTGTTCCAGCTAAATAGGCCATGCATAATGGTGCCTTTGAAGCCCATTTTCTGCCCCGGTTCCAGGGTTGCATGCAGGGAATTATAGTCCCCGTTTAGACAATATAGCAACGCCGCCTCGTTACTCAGCTGTAGCTTATGTTCCGCGTCTGCGTGTCTATCCTTGGGCGGTGGGTAGTTCACCGTTATAGGGCCCTTAGGGCCGCCTTATTCCCCTTATTCCATGAAAAAGCCTAAGCCAACTGTGTGAATGTAGACTTTGCCGGTTTTTGCGTTGACTAGAAGCTGCTTAATTTTAACGATAGTTGCTTTGCCCTTATTGTAGATGCTGATCATTTTGAATTTAAGGTAGAAGGTGCGGCCGGTGAAGGTAAGAGATAGAGATTTAAGGAATTAGATTAGGCGTTGGCTGTCGAC
This sequence comes from Pyrenula aspistea, assembly GCA_021030945.1. Taxonomy (NCBI): domain Eukaryota; kingdom Fungi; phylum Ascomycota; class Eurotiomycetes; order Pyrenulales; family Pyrenulaceae; genus Pyrenula; species Pyrenula aspistea. Next base: position 13,967 of record JAGFML010000153.1, read on the forward strand.
AATGCGGCGGAAGTTAAGTTTAGGGATGCTAAGAATGGGGGTGGAATTTTAAGAGGTATAAAAGTTAATGACTTTTTAGAAGTTCTTTTTAAACACTAAATGGCCGGAACTAAGTGTTAATTAGAATGTTGGGCGGATAGGAATAAGAGAGGGGTCAACAGCATACAAAGAATGATAGAATATGTAGAGAAGATTTAAAAGTTGGAATGTAGCTTCTGTGACGGCTGTTATAAGTTAATATGTGGGCTATAAGCTTGAAAAGAGCTGAAGTTAATGTATAAAAAGGAAGTGAAACTTGTTAGCCGTATAACTAATACTATTTGCAAATAGCAGGACATCTCTCTTTAATTAGCTGATTTCTGCGGAAGGATATTCAAAGTTAGCTCTTTGGCCGCTTATTTTCGATAATTTTGCTATTAGATGTAATTGAGGTTAAAAAAACTACAGTTAAGTCGAACAATGCGCTTGAAAAGCACCTTAAGATTGCCAATATAAGAAATCTCGTGAACAGCAATTACTGATCCTCTCAAGAATCCTCCTCATACGAACTTGTGCAGGGGAACGCAAAACTTTAGGGGTTTGGACGATCCTCTGCCGAGGCTTTGCCCACAATAGGCGTAGCTCCGGACCGAAGCCATGGCCGGATCAACCGCCTAAACTTCGGCGCCCATCCACCTCGTGCCCCTATAGTTCCGCGCCTCTCTTAGGTAGGCCTTGTTTGTCCTCCGCATATCAAAGGGTTCTAATCTTGTGAGACAGGTTATATCAACATTTCAAAAAACTTGCTTACCAATAGCATGATTTTTGAAAGTATTTAATACTAGTAAATAATAAAGTGAGCAATATTTGCACTTTTAATAACTAAATTATATTTATAAAGTATTTTATAATAAATAAAGGCTAATAATTATAGCTTTTATTAAATAAAGTTTTTCTTTAAAACTAGTACTTTTAAATTTTTATGTTTAAAATGAGATATGAATTAAGAGAATCTTTAAAAACTAGAGTTATATATTTTAGATTCTACTATAATACAGAATAAGACATATAGCGGTTATGAATTATTATAATTGTAGTTGTACAGGAAATCCGCACAGTAAACAGTCTTTCGCCTGAAATGCTTATTCGTGCTAATTTTAAAGCTAGTTCACTTCTTCTATAACTATTAGCGCGGAAAAGGGTTAAAACTATGAATCTAAATTGTTTACATTTTTGCTATACAGCTGCGCTAGGACTGGCTATAAAGTGTTAAATTCTACTGCTCATGCTGAAAGATTTATTATGTTCCTAGATCATTGTGCACATAGAATATAAAATGAAGATAGTATACTTTTATTTGACAGCTACTAAAACCTGTTAAAGTGTTCTTATCATTCTACAACTAACATTTTAAACAAATACTCGGCCTTAAGCTAGTACTTTAATTTAAAACCACACTATAAATGGGCTGCTCCATTTATCAACATATATTCAACTTCTGAATGTTTCTAGGTAACAAATTTTAATGTTTTACAGCCATAAATAGAGGCAAAAAGTAGAAAAAAACCGGGTACCAGGGGGAGCAGTCTATATCCCCACAACAATAGTTTCAATCTTGGATTTTAAATAACTCCCTAGCATAGATACATTGGAGATACACCCAGAGTTCTAATCTTATAGGCTGCTACATCCGGTAGCCCTGAACGTCAGCAAACAGCAAAAGGAAATGGGCGGCTTACCTGGATGACGAAGAGAAGAAAAGAGGAGGAAGAGGAGGAAGAGGGAGGGTGCGCTTTTTGAGGAGCAGAGAAGGCCCGTCACGTCATGGCACCTCCTCCGAAGCCGGAAATGAAATGCCCGACCATTGCGATATCCGAACGACGGCAAGGAAAGCGCGTCCTACAAGTTAGGAAGGACCGGTACGAGATCGGACGACGCGCTGGAGGAAGGCACGGTACGGAACGCGACGAGGTGTCATGCACGCGTCGTATCGCGTAGAAGAATGAAGCATGGAGCGAGTATGCACTGCCATGGTCCCTCAGATGCCTACTCCTGATGTCCGTGTTCAGGACCTGATCCATACTCTTGAAAGCGTATCCCTATCCTGGAGACAACTCAGTACCTCTCTGGCTATAGCCCTTTGGATGCTTTACAATCTTCACTATATATGCTCCTTTCAGCACCACGGTCCCAAAGGTCTCAAATAACCTAACAGCATCTTTCATTCCTCTCGGACTCAAGAAATCTCCTTCGCATTTACAACAGTTCCTGCGTGTACGGACAGCAGTTTTGCCCTCAGAGAACAAGCTAGCGAAGAAGCCTCCCACGACACCAATCTAACGGTGACCCAGAAAGCGACATAGAGACCACAAGGTCACTGCTCTCCTTGCTCACTCAAGCACTAGCATCTTGTCAACCGACGCCCTTCACGACTAGAGAGATTGGAGGGCGGAAATATGATCAAATTTTTTTACGCCCATACGTCCATGTATTCTCACTAAACTTAATCCAAGAAGAATACACTGGAACAGTTCGAGTGGCGCAACAATGGCGCAGAAGCACCTTGCCTTTTGACCAACTCACGGAGCTCTCGACTTAACCCACAGAGTGCCAGCTATCATGCATCTCCCCGAGTGCTCGAAACACAAGTCTCCTACCACCCACCGCCTCATGCCCTTTCAACCAGCCCCCCTCTCCCGTCTCGCACTCCGTACTCGTCCTTCGGAAACAGCTCTACTTAAGCTGAACATCCGTTCCGCGCGTTCCACCCACGCGGCCCGCTCGCCAAAAGCAACACCAGGGGGTGTTATATTAAGCACCTTTTCCATCCAATGTACAATCCCACCCCACAGTAAAGGGAAAAGCGTCGTCTCCTACTCGCCATACTGTCGGGCCGGCCAGCGAGGAGAAAAAATTTCGCCTACCATATTGAGTGAACTGGGGGCCCGGGTTGTCCTCATAGGGCTCGGTTCCACGAGATGGCGCTGTACAACCTTTTTCTCAGATGCTATCTGCGGATGGGATGCTTGGGAAGGCTTCTGGTGATATGGTAGAAAAGGAGAGAAGGACTCAGTGTTCTATGTAATTTTCCTGGTTACGTGGCGCTCAGGGAAATGTGAAGAGAAGGCGGCATGAAGGGAAAAAAAAGTTCAAAATTTGCGGGAGAGGAGAGAGACAGCATGCGCGGCCGATCATTGACGGAGAGAGAGAATTCCATCCCTGTCGCACTCGAACTCAGTCAAGGCAGGGATTACTTCCCCCTGGGCGCGCAGTCACTGGTCAAAACTTCCGTTCGGAAGGCGGAGCCTATCTACACCCGGATGGGAAAAGGGATGGCAATTATTGAATCTCATGAGAATATACGAAAGTTCCCGGCCTAAAGCTGTTGACATTTATGGACGTGTGTCGGGGCACATAGACACGCTTTCGAAGATGGAAGAATAAAGACAAGATTTTAAGGAAGCTGTAAATATAAATTCGGGCCATTGTGTAAAGACAATACAAGCCCCTACTACCCATACCTTCCACTAAGAAAAATTAATTTGTCAAAGTCCCTATCCCTATCCCTAGGTCCTTGGACAGGATAGATAGATAGACAGAGACCCGCAAACACGCCCACCGGAAACAGAAACGCTCAACGAAAACCCCTTCCCCTACGACTAAAAGCATCTATCTCAGCGCAAATGCCCCATTAATTACCTCTCCCTCCTCTCTCTTCCTACCCCTCAACCCCTCTCAACACCCTTTTTTCCTCCTCCTCCCTCTCCCGCTTCAACCCCCCCACCCCCTCCCCCTCCACGCCCCTCAAAAACGGATGCCCCAACACCTCCTCCGCCTCCATCCTCTCAGACGCTTCGAACCGGACGAGTTTTCCTACTAGATCCGCCGCGTCCGCGGTGACCCCGTCGCCGAGGATCTCGGCCCACGGCCGGCGCGGGAAGGTCTTGAAGCGCATTTTGTTCCAGTCGGGCATCTTCTGGGCAGACTGTTCGTTTTTCGGATTATATTGTCAGCAACAGTAACGCACGGCTATCGTTTGCGAGATCTTGAATTGGATTGTATTGTGTGTGTGAAAAGAGGAAGGGGAGGGACTTGGGGACTTGGGAAGTTGGGGAACTTACCGGCCAGACATCGATGTCGGGAGTGCCTAGGGTGGTAAACATGGAGGATATGAGAGCGAGTTCGCTCCCCACCGCGTCTGCAGTGAACAGTGGCGAGTGATTAGGGTGGACGCATTCGGCGATGACGCAGCCGGCGGCCTAGAGGTCAAGGGATGTCGTGTAGGAGCGGTCGCCGAAGAGGAGTTTGGGGGGTTGGTAGTGGGTGGTACCTACGTCTGTGATTTTTTGGTTTGGGGGTTCGGAGGGTTCGGAGGGGCCGGAGGAGGATGGAGAGAGGGTGAGGGAGTAGAAGATGGAGAAGTTGATTAGTTGGATGGTGGGTTTAGGGGAGAAGGAGGAATTTGTGGGGAGGAGAGGGCCGGTGAGGAGGAGGTTAGAGGGTTTGATGTCGCGGTGGATGATGGAGAAGGAGTGGAGGTGGGTGAGCGCGGAGAAGAGGAAGATGAGGATGTAAGGGGTGAGTGGGATGGGGAGGGTGTGGATGCGAAGGAGATCTTCGAGAAAATGGGGGAGGAAGGGGAGGGTAAGGATGAAATGGGAGTCTAAAGAGGTTTGGGCGGTAAAGAAGGAGAGAAGGGGAATGATGGTTGGATGGGAGAGATCGGAGAGAAGGTGGGCTTCACGGTGTGGGGAGTGAGAAGGGGAGGTGAGAGAGAGAGTTGTGACTTTGAGGGCGATGAGAGAGGGGTAGAAGTTTTGGCTAAAGATTTTTGAGGTGGCTTTATAGATTGTTGAGAAGAGGCCATCTTTGTCGAAGGTCAGTTTGATGAAGTCTCCAAGAGTCTTACCGTTAGGGTTAAGGGATTCGATTTCGGCGGTCTCTAACTGCTCTATTAGTGATTGTGTGTTAGGTGGACGGAAGCTGGCTATAAGCTAGTAGCATGTGTCTTGGTAACCTAGCTTTTAAGTATAGTTAATTTAAGGTTGTATTGGGTCTATACTAAGTAGTTTAATATCTCTAACCCCGCTTCTAGATATATCTTCTCTTTAAACTACTTAGCGTTAGAATTTAACTCTAATTTAATATTATTACCTGACTTTTGTATCGCGTTAGATCTAAAAAAAAAGTATAAATATCTATTTGTAAAAGACTGTAAAGCATAAACTGGAAAGAAAAACTCGCATAAATAAAACATTTTGAAAGCGTTCAAAAAAGCTGATATCTGCTCGTTAGCTATAGGAGGGAGGGACTCTAGATATTGCATTTACAAGAGGAGAAGTGACAACCAAATGAAAGAAGTTTCGCAGTAAGTGGCAAGATTATTGACGCGCCTCTACTGGCGGAGTTCTGTCAGGTAAGTTGTTTTCATGCATCAGTAGTGACAGCCTACTTGATCAACAGCGAGACCGTGATGCGAAATGTAATTTTTATCAAAAAACCTCTCAGATAATGCACAGTAGTCACTACTTATAATTCAGGAAGAATAATTCCTACACAATTATATATACGAAATTAAGATGTTGTTAAAAGACGAAGTACCTTTGCTTTGTCCCGCATAGGGGGGCGTCCCGCAATCCGGGAGGAATATTACGGGGAAAGCTTTCTGGTCATAGCACCTGATCCATCTCGCACGAAGGAGATTGGGTGCGAGAGTTTGCATGCACAGGTCTTTGCAAGGAGCCCAGTTTCGGGGCTTTGGGATCCTCAAACTAGCCCCTCGTAGACGACCGTATAAAGTTACTACATTCCTCAAGGAGAGATACCCACGCGCAAGCTGTGAGCATTCATTGAGAGCAGGGGCCGAAAATGGGATTGAGCATAGCTGAGTAGAGGGGCGCACAGCCTTAACAGCTTAGGCTGGAGACCGAGCCGAAGTTGATGGCGGTTATATAGGTACCTAACACGTGTGGCTTACCTCCTTAGCCCCGAGTCGCATCGGAGAAATCTGCAAGGGTGACACTGCCTGCAGTATATAGTCCCACCACCGGTGACGATGCCCTGCGAAAACGGCGGTATGTACCGCCGAAAACGATGGGAGTCGTCATCTATCGTCGGTTGCAATATTGGTGCAACTGTGGCGTTTTTTCCTGCCGGCTCGCGCGCATCATCCCCCACCAAAATTTGTATATAATGATATAGTTCTTAACCATTTTACAACATTATCATCGCTGTAGTCATCATTAGGGTTAAGTCCTCGTCTAATTTCGCTCTAATTCGTTATATAACGCGCTTTTTACTTTTTTACAATGCCCCCTACCACAGGAACGCGCTCAAGTAGCCACCATGCTGTCGCTAATAGCGGTAAATACAATACAGTGGCCGCTTTAATTATCTATAATGCCGTTCATCCCGACCTTGACGACTTTAATAAACATGATGCATCCCTTGTCAAGAAGAAGGAGAGGCAGGGGATGTTAATAATTGCAGCTAGAAGAGCTGTTAAAGTGGAGAAGAGTAATCACAATGCCTTTAAGCGTGTTCAATTCGACCTGCCTGATATATCCTCGCCAGGAACCTCTATTAAATTGAACTCGCGATCCACCAATAAAAAAAGTGCAACTGGACGTAGTTAAGCAGCTCCTGTGTGTCGTTATTAATCATCTAGCGGTAGCCGGCGTGGACCTGCAGCGCGTCTTTTATTAGATAAGTATTCAGAGATCCCGTTAGAGAGTAATCTCATATGACAACCGCGGTAGGGGATGACCAAGGCCAGTCAATATCGCCCCTGAGGGCCGCTAGGGCGCTATCAACGTCCCTAGGGGCTCAGTCGCACGAATTTGATCTCCCAACGAACCCCCAAACGAACACCCCCTCAGCGTCAAGCCTCAACGCCGAAGGGTATCCCCTGGGGGGCGTTTTAACGCTAAATTATGCAACTGAAGCCCCCTTGACGCCGAGCGGTCCCCCTTTAACGCCAAACAATGCCCTTAAAGCCCCAACGGCCCTCCCTACGGTTGAGGAGGAACAGTCTGTCAATTTTAATATTGATGTTGATATGCGTCTATATTTTGATAAAATAAGAGTCTAAAGTGACTGTAAAGCGACATTTCATTGTGAACTATTGATAGACAAGCTAGATGCCATTAAGGATGATTTTGGGCGCGTTTTACAGAGGGAATGTAATGGTTGTTTATATTATATTGGTTGTCGATCGATATCAATCAAAGCGCCAGATAGCCGCGCGAGGGGATGTGATTTTGATATTAACGCATTCGATATCGCTGCAGGCCGCAAAATCGAATCTTTTATTGACCAGCTATATAATAAGTCGCGCAAGGATATCCGGCTTATTATAGAAATTAAAGCGCGCAAAGGAAGAGTTCAAAAGAGGTCTATTAAGGATGATTTATCTAGCGATCTAGTTGAAACCCTTTTGCCGCGCCCTGCGCGCAGGACTTAATCTAATTAACAGCGGCAGCAATATTTAACTCGCGACTATAATTTCGAGCTATTAGGTAATAACGGCAAAAGAATATTAGAGCGCTGGGCCTGTAGGGACTGTAGTTGTCCTAACTTCGAAGCCTGGTGCTATATTAACTCGGATCAGAGGCATTATACCTATACTTAGGTCGATACAGAGTGTTGGGCCACCGGAATAACGAGGGAGGAATGCACAATTGAGACACCCTTTGTTAAGCTTCTTAATATCTAGAGGACCAGGCACGGTGCTATTGAGAATAACGTTAAACGGCTAATTGCTGTTCAATAGATATCATTCAAGAAGCTTCAAGCGCAGTTGTTTGAAATGCGGCAACAAGAGATGCAGTTCGCAATGAACGAGAGGATGATAGATAGCTTGGAGAGGTTCAACAGCAGGCCACAGGTTATTCCTCTCTAGCAAGCTTCAACTAGATATACGGCGCCAGCAGGTGGCGAATATCAACAGCCGTCGGTACCACAGGCTACCAGATCCAGTCCTGTTGTAGAAAGAACAGAGGAAGAGGTTGCGATGAAAGCCTTTTTTGAATGGAAGCGCTCTCTAGCGCAGTCAATAGATCGCCTTAATAAGTTTCAAAAGGTCAAGAATATCGCTCTTAATGAATGTTGGACGTTTGAGGACCTTAGAGCAATGGAGGACACTAATAGCTCGATATATAAGCTTGCAATCCAGTGAGGAATACCTAATGGGCTTGCCAGGAATTTTTGCAAGGACCTTCGAAGCTTTAAATCTCACTAGAAGGACCTGCAGGCTGCTTGTGGGCTAAGCAGTCTACAGGCCAACATACAATCATAAAAAATTAATCAAAAAATTGGCTATACAGAATTCTATTAACTGTAAAATTAGCTAACTGTTAAATATCACTCCACTTCACTTATTCCCCTCTCAAAATCCAGTAACTGTTGCTCTAGTCGTTCAAACTCCTCTGTAAAGATGTATTCACCGTTGCCACTATGTTGAAAATGCGCAACAGTGAAGTGATTACAGTTACTCTGTTTGATAGCTATCTTTAACTAGTCGCCAAAGGACCTAGAATAGCTCTTCCAACTATCATTGAAATAATGACGAACCCAGGCCTTAAGAATAGAGAAGTTTAACTTAATTGGGCTAAAATCAGGCGAATAAGGCGGTAAATATTTGATAATGTAGCCCTTCGCTTTAACTATTTCTTTTATTACTGGATCAATGTGAGTACTAATATTATCAAGAATGATAACGCTATTGGGGCCTGAATATGATTAACATTGAGATAAAAGAGTGTTAATAATCCAGTCTAAAAACTCTTCTTTATTGAACCAGCCCTAACAAACAATGTATTTAGGTAGGTAACCGTTAACAAAGTATTTAGCAAGAAAACTCTAGGAACGACCTTGATTAACGGTTCTAATATATCGCGGTGTTTGACCAATTGGTGCCTATCCTTGATAACGCCAGCCTGTTGTTTCGTTAAATATTGATTCGTTTAAGAATACCATATATTCAGCAGGAATACCTAGCATCGAGTTGAGATAGCTGGCATGCAGGTCGCAATCCTGTGCCTGAGCAAGTCGTTACACTTTTTTAATATTCTATCCTCTTTTTTTCAATAGCCTGTTAATTGTACTTTTATAACAGGTCCTTCCTCTTTTAATATTTAAAAATAACACTATTTCATTAAAAAAAGCCGTCAAGTTGTCCATTAAAAACGTTAAAAGAGCGTCTTTATTGGCCTTTATAAGGGCAGAAGGTTTACCAACATGTCGATAGCGAGGTTTATCACGAGAACCGTATAATCATAGGTTATTCTGAAGCCTGTAGACGGTGACAGGATGACAGCCAACATCATCAGCAACTGCGACTGGTCGCCAGCCTAATAAAAGCAGTCAAATGACCTTATTCTTGGTAGAGTTGTCTAACTGACAGCCGAGCATTGCTATAAAAACAGTCAATTGTACGTCGCCAGATGCCCCATTTGGAATTAGAATTACCATATTAATTAACCCTATCTTGAAAGCTTCAAAAATCTATTAATTCAGTGAGGATCAATGTAAAGTTGTTGATATATTTAAAGTTAGGTAGTTGACATGCGTTTACATACAAATTTTGGTGGGGGATAATGCGCGCGCGCCGGCAGGAAAAAACGCCACAGTTGCACCAATATTGCAACCGACGATAGCTTTAAAGCAGTTAGTCGTATTCTTAATTCCTTACTCAGCCATTTTTGGTCTTAGGATCCATGCTCTATTGACTCCTTATCCTTAAAAGAGACTGAAATCAGGCCTCCTCTAGGCCGTGGCTGAGCTCACTCTGATCTAATTTGAGTCACCGTGATATGCTGGTCTTGAAACCGGGCCGACATAGATCGCAGGGGTCGAAGGAGACGAGTATGCAATGAGCAGCCTGAGCCGTGGCTGAGCCACTCTGAGCAAGCTTAAACGTGCCCTGAGCCGCCGTGAGCTAGCATGAGCCAGCATTAGCGCAGCCTGAGTCAGCGTGATTCGACCTTAATGGTACCTGAGCAAGTGACCGTGGTTCCTGAATCAGGCTCAAGAGTTTACAGGGATCTATCATCTCGTGTTCTCACTGATCCTGCTTCTAGGGTCCCCGGATCAGAAGGAGCCCAGTTCGCGGACCTCGAAGCGCGGTAATACTTGCCTTTCAACTAACTGATGGCAAGCCTTCAAGGGTATTGTAACAGGGGAATCTAGGATCACATCTGCGGTCTTAATGTAGGTAGATCTTTCCATGCACGCAACGTTCCAATTAAGCCGCAGCTTGCGAGACACTTTGAGGCAGCAACTGTGAAAGCCTTGTACTCTCATAAGTTGGGAACAGACCACTCAATCTTTGCTCCGGCCGCCGATCTCGCCAAGCCCCCCCTGTGTCGGGCGTAGGGCAACAAAGAATCTGCTACACGAGCCTTGCGACCCTTGGTGGTAAACAGTGAATCACAATGTATTCAAACATACGTCGAGCTCTCCCGCCACTCACCTTAACGCTCCCCCTGATCACTCTCATCCTCGCCCGCGACTAGCTCGTTCGCCATGCGATTGATCGATGCGCATACTTGCACGCTGATCCTGGACATATTCAGAGATCGGATTTTCGAAGACTCGGAGAGCAGCAGTGTGGAATATACCATTCTTTCCCACGTTTGGCAGAATGAAGAAGTCACCTTCTCCGAAATGTAGAATCCTGCGATGGCCTCCGCTAAGAGGGGCTACGTGAAAATTCAGAGCATAACAAAAAGCCGTGAATCAGGGTATTGACTATGTTTGCTGCACATAGGAATGTCACCCGCACTGACAGTGCCCTACAAAAGAGGGTACATCTGCCGCTAAAAACGATAGGTCCATTAACCCATACCGTAGGGTAATGAGCCTGCGCTTTAGGCGGCATCACACCGCATAGCCCTCATACCTTGACAAAAAGGTGCCTGGTTTTAGCACCGCGGACTCGGCAGCTGGCCATGTTTCAAACTGCGTTGAGTTTGGGCTGCTGCCTGTCGCTGCCCTCACTTATTCAGCAGACTGCCACGCGGACGCGCACGGAGACCCTGCTATTTGGGTCAAATTCTCAGGACTTGGCAGCTGCAGGGGCAGAAGCGGCTGAAGCAGTGTTGGTGGTGGAGAGGTCTCCGGGTAAACGACGCTAAAGTCTGCCTTGCATCTGGGTGCTCGGAAGGCCGCCTACTTTCTGTTTTGAGTGCTCAACGTTACCACAAGCCCGGCACAAAAGGCTCGGCTAACGTTATAGTAAACTGATATAGCTGCATGACATCTGCCACGTATCCTGTCAAAGCAGTCTCCATGTTTCTTAAGTCCAGGTATTGGTCAGACATTGTAAGAGACCTGCCTTCATCAGGCTATCTTCGCTTCGAATGGCTTCATGTCACACAAGTGACATCTTCGTTGCCTTATAATAGCAAGACATGATGCAGCTAAGGGATGCAAACCACACATAGGAGAAAAAAGAGGAAGTGGCTGTTCAGCTCTGAACCTCGATCAAGGCATGGGTAGGCATGTGGGGATGATTTCGTTGATGTCCCACCCTCTGGTCCTACGTGCTTTTCTTTCTTAACCGCAGGTGTTAAGCTTTTGTGTTGTGCTCAATTTCGGAGCCTTTGCACCTCAAGACTTGCAATACAAGACCTATCATTCACTCGTTGGCACCGACATGCCCTGGAATCAAATCATTCAAGCAATTTCATCTTTTAAAAAAAATAAGCCTAGCGGAAATGCCTCCTTCTTCCAGACCACGACCTGGTTCTTCCACCTGCAGATTCTCGTGCAATTCACGAGGTCGAAGCTAACGACAGAAAAGCCGAAGGTTGCCATCCATCGTAACAGACTAATTGCAATTCTTCATTCCCTCATCCATGTCATTCCAGCAGCGGTCGTGCTAGTCTTCATTCCTCTAAACATTAGGAGCCGCCTTGTTGGTGACGTTTCCAACACCGCCATTGCTGCCATACAATTCGCAGCAAAACTGTTGGAAATACTAATTCAAACCTCACTTGCAACGATTTTGCTGAGTTTAGTCAGACATCAAGCACTGTCCGACAACGGTTTGCCGCTGGGCTTTCTGCTCTCGCCTTTAAACAGTCGGAACATCTCATACCTATGGTCTTTGGAGCTCTGGGGCTCTCTGACCTCAAAATGGTCTCGTGATTGGCGGAAGATGATGTTCGTCCTTACCATTCCGGTGACAGTTATTTTGGTCGCCGTAGTTGGTCCATCCAGCGCAGTTTTGATGATTCCACGCCCCATCGTCTACCCAGCCGGACAGACATTACTATTTCTAGATGACCCTGAAACAATTTTTCCTCGCTTTCTAAGGCTAGAATCAGGCAAAATTAGGTATAGGAGCCCACAACCAACATGGTTCGATTCAAGTGGCTAATCTTGTAACAAGAAATCAGAACATGGTCCGGCAGACGGCTTCTCAGGCTTTAAGGAGTTCTGAGACCGAGACAACTAACCAGATATTGGTTCCTGAAATTGGATTCCGGTCTATGCAGTTTTCTCGCTACGAAGATGAGCACACTCAGGGCATGGGCATTTATGACCTTGGGAGTGTCAGTCTAGTTGGATATCATGTTGCCCGCGGTCTTCGAGAGGTTGGCATGACATCTAAGAGTTACCCCGGACTGCACGTCACAGAATCATTGCAGCCTCACGTGAGAATGATCTGCTCTTACAATATCCGGCCTTCTCCCGGTTCAGATCCAGACCGCACATATCTCACTTTTGGTAATGGCAGTGATAGCGCACTCCGAAATCTCGTTTCGTTCTCTGACTTAGAAGAAGCAAGCACAGGTATCGTGCTACCAGTTTCGCCAGGAATTCCAGGTGATACTTCGAGCCAAAAGGTCTTCTGGCACGACACACCCAAAGGCACCTACGAGCATTCACTACTTTATACTAAAACCACATGGAAGTACCGCTCCGTCAATAGCACCGAAATCTCTGATGGCCACGTATTCGCTTGCACCATAGACGCATACTGGGAACGGTCTACGATTGTGCACAACGTGACTTCATCTACGTTCACCTCTGAGCTGGCTGAAACCTCATCTGGCAAGGAGGCCCAAATTCTGATCTCTGCGAAGTGGGCCGAGAAGTTAACTTTAGAGTGGCTTGAGGCCCGACTAGACGATCAATCGGATAAGATTATTACCATTCCGCACGAGGAATTGGCTTGGCTTTTGCTGATCGGCATATCAGACGCTGTACGGCCGCATAACAAGACTGCTAGTGGTCCCATTGACAAAGGCAAGAAGACGGACGAGTATCTACGCCAGTACCTAAACACGCAACAGCGCGCCTCTTTCTTGCAATATTTTCAGGAAACAGAGCTCGACAAACAATACGATGAATTGTACATCTCCACATCCACTGATTGGACAGAAGCCCGCAACCTGACTCAGCTTGTAGTCCACGGCTACAATTGGGGCTATGGCTATGATAGTTCTGGAATCCCTGTCCGACTGTCACTTACTGTTCTGATCACCTACTGTCTCATAGTGGCTGTGTACCTAATCATAGTTCTCATCACTGGCCGCGTGGGGGGCAGTTGGGACTCTATAGGCGAGCTGCTTATGCTGGGAGTGAACTCTCAAACGCCAGCGCATATGGAAGGCACTAGTGTGGGGATCAGCACACTGGAAACTTTCAAAGAGCCTGTCATGATCCGCGTGAATGAGAAGGAATCGGCGGAGCTCGTTTTCGACAATGCGAGAATCTGGAAGAGAAGGGAGTTGAAAATGGTGGAACCTAATAAGCCGTACTGAGAGATCCAGGTTGTTGGTAGGCGTTGAAAAATGGATGAACCATTAATGCTGGCGGGAGCAGGGCGCATTCTCTCAATCTTGTGGTTCACATAGGTCATTACGCGACATCATTTGAAAGATGACAGATCAGGACACTAGCTAAACATAACGATAGTGGTGTCCTGTTTCTAAACTTGCGCCTAGATCGGACATTGTCAGGTGACATTCGAAACCACATCGCCAAGCTGGGAAGTCGTCTAAGTCACGATGAAATGGAAGATTAATCTCCAAGCACGATGAAATCACAACATCAACATTATCAACATCTCCTATTCTCTGACAGAAATCTCCGCATCTCTTGATCTTCCGCCTTCCTCATCCATATCCAACTATCATATTAGCAATTTCACCCATCTCTGTCTAGCGACTGTGCCTCAGCGATAAACTCTCTCCCCCAACGTCCTTTGGCCAACAGCCGGAGTCTCGCGCATTACCCACTTTGCACCACGCCTCCGCATCTCCCCTCCCACCCTCATCCCCCACCCCTCGGCCCATTCCGCTCATTGTTCTCCCTCCCTTCACCGCCGCGAAATAGGCAATATCTGTTCGAAATCCGCCAATAAGGACGGCAATTTCTCCATTCTTCTCCACAATCTGGCTCAATCCCTTCTTACAGGCTCGCGCCTCAAGATCCAAAACCGGCCAAGGCAGACTCAGTCATTCTCCAGCCGCCTAGAAAGCCAAGTCCCAGAACAAGGTCCTCAAGGAGGGCGCGCGGGAGGAGAGACCGGCAAAGAATCCGGATCAGGGGGTTGAGGGTAGGAACTGGAATTAATAGAACTGACGTCTTCGTGTTGAGTGGGGTGAGGATGAGATGAAAGGGATAGAGATCTCGCGAGCGAGGGTAATTAAGCTACCATGAAATCTACAACGTGTAAAAAGGACGGAATCGTTTGATTCAATGCAGTCTTAGGGAGAGAATATGCTAACAAGGCGTATCGTTAAGTCGGGGCGAAGTATGAGAGTAGATAGCACGCGACGAGAAGGGAGGTGCCACTCCACGAATTTGTGAGATCTATGTACGCTGCGATGGTCGATATGACGCTCCAGCTCATGCAAAATATGGGGGCGGGAGACATACCGACAAAATCTAGGCGAGATGCCATCATCCTCTTCATCATTTGCTGATACCAACACAGCCGGGTACACCTCGCCCGGTCCGTCCCGCTACTGCATGAAATATGTCGCAAGCTGTCTTGCCACTGTAATGTTGGCAGCTTTTCGGCACAAGACTTATCAAAAATGAGAGGCTTGGTTGCACTATAGCCCTAGTCGTACTTTCCATATGCGTCTGCATACGCCGCAAGATGCTAATTATGATAGCGCCTGTGAGCTCCAATCACATGATAGGGAAAGTGAAAGCGCCCCTCTAGGCTTGTAATGGCCCTCATTGATCTTAGGATCCTTTCCGTGTTAGAACCGAGGCTCGCATTAACCAGCCGGAGATAATAGCACTACCTACGCGTAAAAGGCTATTCGACTAGAGCAGAGATGTGCATCAAGGACGACTTAGCTAAATCACTCGGAAACAATCTCGGTGGCTTACATCGATTCATCGACTATCTGGAGAAAGGAGAGCAAAGTAGCAGCGAAAGTAGCTTGCAGATGGAGGATATCAAGAGATGGGGCATTCGTGACGAGGTCGGCATTTCTGCGGGTGCGGCTGAAGACGACACAGCCCTAGCAAAAGATCCACGTAGAGAATCTTAGGCAGTGGGAATTTATTCCTGGAGATAGATCAGCGTCCTGTTCATGATGACAGCTGATAGAGAGACAATAATACGCTTCTTTCATCCCCAGAAACTCCTTGGTATATTCGAAGGTAAATTCCAGCAGCAGCTGAGGGCAGACTGTTTTACCCGACAAGGTGTCCCTCTACTACTCCATCCGTATCTGCGATCTGCGGTTCGCTCGTTGGAGGCGGATTCGTCAATAAAGACCAGCTGGTCAGCGGCAGGAAAGAACACGGGCGCGCCAACCGTCTCTAAGTTCTTCGTCGCGCTCAGAATATACTCGTTCTATCTGGCGCAGTCTGTTACCTAGGTTAGGCAAGGATCCTAGGTAGACGCCCAGGTCAGCAGCTGAGGCAGCTTGATATACCTTCTTGTGAGTCATCTTGATATCTGCAAGCATCCTACTGAGTGTAGGCTCGGAAAGAGAGAGATACCGTATTCTTCTTCGACAAAATGAGCAACTTCTACGAGCAGAGAGGTGCCGTTGCCATCTAGAAAGTCTCGGATGCCCTATGGCAGCGCGGTCAGCCTGCCAGAGGCCGTCAACACCAAGGGCTGGCTTACGTCTTTGATCTCTAGTGTTACCTTCCTCGGACGGCCATTAGCAATCTTCCGAGGAGGATGCACCGTATTTTACAGGCCCAAATTGTCAAACCAATCGTGAACGGTGGATTGCCGCTTATGCAATTGACGAGCGACGAATGACTCGGTGAACCCAGCGCGAAATAACAGTTCGGCTTCCTTTAAGACCTCTGGAGGATGGCGAGAGCCCTTCATTACTTGTAAATGGGCTACAACACCAAGAATTATCTATGTGAAGCGATATAAACAACAAAATAGTTGCCCGCGGTACCCAAATGGCCAAATTTTGGTGTGCGCACACGCATTTGGCCCCCAAACCGGTCCCATTTGAACGTCACAATAACTACAGACAAGTGAGGAAATTTTTGTTTTAAAATTATTTTGCTAACTCGTGTCTAGCCTCCGGCAAGGACCAAAACGTACATTTCACTATTCTCCAATTGCTTAATCCACTATTCACTGGATGCATGGGAGTGGTTAAGGGACCTGCACCGGCGAAGCAGCTTGATACATAACAGGAGCCAAAATTTTAGGAACTTAGGATCCTTAAACTGGTCCTTCGTAGACCACCATACAAAGTTATCATATCCTTCGAGGAAAGATATCTACGCGTAAGGCGTGAGTATCCAATGAGAGCAGGAGACCGAAAATGGTACCAAGCAAAGAGGCAGCCAGCTCAAGCAGCTCAGGGTGGGACTAAGCCAAGGTCGAGCTCAGTTACGTAACACGTGGGGCTCATTCTCCCGCCCTAAATCGCTGCGGAAAGTTCTGCAAGGGTGACACGGGCTGTATCAACAAAGAGAGCAGCGCGGAGCTGAGCGAGGAAATCAATTCTATGTACAAATGGTACACCAATGCTGCCATCTGTTACGCCTTCATTGAAGACTGCAAAAATGAACAAGAATCACATGAGCCCTTCAAGTTGCAGAGATGGTTGTGGCTTTCGCGGGGATGGACCTTGCAGGAGTTGATTGCTCCGAAAGAAGTTGTGTTTTACGGAGCTGACTCGGTCTACATTGACCGAAAAACAGAAATCTGTGAGGATCTACAGGAACTGACTGGCATCCCAGCCGATGTTTTACGAAAGGAGAAGGCACTCGAAACTGTCAGCGTCTCTGCTCGTATGAGTTGGGCTGCAGAACGAATAACTACCAGGAAGGAAGATACGGCTTATTGTCTCATGGGCATCTTCGACATCAATATGCCGTTATTATACGGGGAAGGGGAGAAGACATTTATACGCCTTTAAGAAGAGATCATAAAACAAACCTAAGACGATACCTTGTTTGCATGGTGCGTAGAAACGGAGTCTGCTGTCCAATCTCCATATCGTGGATTATTTGCGTATTCCCCCCGGGAGTTCAAAGACTGTGCCGACATCGTACATTTTGGGGTCGATAACGCGGGTACAACTACGTTGCTCGGTAATGGGCAAGTGTCACTCAATTCCATTGTGCAAATGGAGAATGGAAGTACAATACTTGCTATAAAATGTTTCCGTTCGAATGTCTCAAGGGTTCTAGGCATCGAAGCGATCCGCGTAGGCACCAGGAGCTACATTAGATCACATCCCTCACGGTTGACTGAACTCTCACAACAGTCTTTTGGAGAGATGCTCAACGAGAACATTCTGATCGAGAAATTCTCAAGAAAAAATCAAATCAACCCAGTGGACGACGTTTACAAGCGTGATGCCATCTACCTTGCAAATCTTCCCAAAGGAGTGCGGCTGGAGCGCATACATCCTAACGGTCTTCGAAATTCGACCGCAAGGAGCGTGTCAATAGTCGATGCCATTGATCGGAAAGTAGCGTTCGAAGTATTCATCAGTAAAGTGATGGGCTGGGCTCAACTTCAGGTTGTTGTAAGCCCTGCAAGAATGGCTGGACATCACGTCCTAAACGTCGACTTACGGCTTAATACGGATCAAGCGCGACGAAACATGATGATAGCTGAAGATGCCCGATACGCTCAAGAAGCTCGAGCAGCTCAAGACGTTCAGGAAGGAGAAGTTCGAGCGGCTCGAGAAGCTCGGAAAAGAGCGAAGGCTAGGGCCCAGACGAGGGAGAAATGTTTTACAATTTATTTTTTGGTTTCATTTGCTCTCTCCTTCTATAGTGGGATAGGTATAGGGATTATATTGGATAAAAGAACTAAAATGTCCGTTCTCACTCAATTAATTACTTGTTTGGCAATTGCTTTTGGATTGATGATAACTTGTATATATTTGGGCCTAACGCCAAGCCCCCCTAATGCATCACCCCGCCTAATGCATCAAAATGGCCTATATCAATGACCTCTGTGAGGACCTCACATAAGGAATAGTCACGTGGCTAGTCATGTGATACTTGGCGCGGCCGATCTGTTTACTTATTCTCTACAGACACGCCAGCACGTCTCTTTTCTTTTCCTTAGCTTAATATACGCTATCTATAGCCAACAATAGCTTAAGGCTATTTAATCTTATTCTTGCTGCAGCTGTTCCTCACATTACATTAAGCTCACCCTTCCAGGCTAGCAGCGGGTGACAGAATAGCTATAACTGACGCATTAATCCTTTAAAGATATGTACGCCAACCACCCTTTATTTAACCAAGCGTCATTCTGTGAATTGACATTAACCAACCTACGGAACGAGCATTATTTTGCAAATAGACGCCAACAAACTCTATTTACCTTTACCCTATCTAAACATTGAACCGCATACAAATCCTTAACAATCTTGTACTGATAACCTCTTATTCTGTCCTATAAATCAAAGACGCAACGGATACGCGTCACAGGCGGATCGAATATTCCCCTAAGCTAAAGAAGGCTTAAAGATAGACTATAGCAATTACTCTGGCAAGAATAGCTAGGCTATTAGCAGAGAACTGACGCGAAAGCCGCGTCAATGAGAACCTTATTGGAATAGATTTAAAGTGTATAGAGACGCTTGCAAATCTAGATTTGAATAAACAGATAGAGAATAAAATAAAGACTTTAAATAACAAAAGATACTTATAGGAGATATATTAGGAATAGCAAACCTTAGTAAATGAAACTATACTATAGCTATAGTGAGATTTAGCGGACATTAAAAATAAGAATAACTAGCTAGCAGATCAGTTTAAAACTACAGCTAGAGCTGAAGAAGAGGAGATACGCTGTCGAGAAGAGCAGCAGGAGCGAGAACAGACTTACAACATAGCTGCTGCAAATAGACCAGCAGAATCAAAGCACTCTGCAAAGTTCCTAGATCTAGAGAAACTATCAGACGGCAAGAAACCCGTATTTTAGAAATAGTATAGCCAGATGCAGAACAAGCTAGAGGTGAACGCTGATTAGTTTATATTAAATAGAGCAAAACTGGCGTATATTAAAACACATGTTAAAAGAGAGGCGGCCTCATATTTATACCTATATCTAAAAGCCAGAAATAGAGATAGCCAGATAGTAACATTTATCAGAATATTAGAGTTCTTTAAAAATATTTATAAAAATCTAAATAAACATAATAATATACAAAATGCTTTATAAAAGCTGAAAATGAAATATTTATAGAACTTTAACACCTTTTAAGCTGAATTTACGCAACTGGCAAACAAGGCGAACCTACAATAATTAAATTGAAAAAAAGAGCTGCATGAATATCTCTATAACTCTCTATAGATGCAGATATTTTTATATGTATATAAAGAAGACTTGGATTTCTATAACTACTGTTAAAAAGCCTCCAGTTTAGTTTACTCGCTAGAAAAGATAGCAAAGGCTTATAAGAAGCAATGAGGCCCATATAATATTTAAAATAAACAGAATAACAGTTCTATTAAAATGAATTGGACTTTTAATCCTTAATAGCAACAGAATTAACCAGTATATAATACTTTTTAGCTAATATGCTTCTTCTGTGGCTAGAAAGGTTATATTTTGCAAAATTGCAAATAAACTGTTCCAACACTTATCTTAAACCCTTTTTCAGCTATTAAAAAGATTCAGCAGCTATAACCACAACTAGAAAACAAATAGCTCTAGAATAAGTCTCTCTCTCTCTAAAGTAAACAATAAAGCAGTAAAAAATGAAATAATAAAACTAATAAATAGTAAAACTATTACAGTTAAATACTATATATATGTGAACGGCTAATCAATAAATATTTACACTTTAATAAATACAGGCGCTAACAGACAGGCCTTTATGAACCAGATGTTAAAAAATACGCTATTAAAAGCTCTTTAAATCTTATATAAGGCATTAAAAAAATCTATTTCAATAGCAGGCTTTAATAACCGAATATCAAATATAATTACAGAGAAATGTAAGGTTACACTAGCGATCAAGGGCTATAGGGCATTTACAACCTTTCTGTTATATAATACTGGCAGACATGACGTACTATTAGGCAGAATTTGGCTAATGAAGAATAATATTTTAATAAATTGCGCCAACTAATGCCTAATTTGGCCAAAAGAATATTTATATAATGCCGCCAGAGATCTAATTATTTTTTAAAAGTAAACACATATATTTATAAATTTATAACATTAAATTAACACTAATTAATATAATTAATAGCTAGATAAAAATATTAGTATAAAAATATTATAGCAAATTTTCAAATCTTCAACTATATAGTTAGCTAAACTATAGAAGCTGTTAAATATTTAAAAAAAAGATATAAATTAATCTCTATATATAATAAACTAAGAGCTCTATTAGTAACTTTGGACAGAAATTAAAAAAAAGTAGCCACCCTATTGCCAGTAGTATAGCCGGTAGAATTATCAGCGCATAGATATCTTCCTAATAAGTATACCTGTTCTTTATACTAGTATAAAGCAGCCAAACGTTTAAATAAATAACATAAGTCTACATGAGCTCAATAAGCTAATTAATGATAAGACAGACCCTCTTAAGAATAATAATGAGGCCCTACGCCGCCTAATCGATGAGAAGTTACCGCGCAGCCTACAGGCATACAGAGGCGTTTTCTTGAAGCAGGCCTCTGACGAGCTGCCACCCCATAGGCCAGGCGTAGACCACAAGATTGAGCTCGAGAAGGACCACCATCTGGCGCCCAGCCCTTTGTATTCGATGTTGTTAGAACAGCTCGAACTGACCAAGGCCTACCTAGACTGCGAAATGGGGCGGGCTGGGCCGGGTTTTTCGTCTTCCAGCCCGAGCCCGCGCAGCCCAGAGGGTTCTAAA